>OX596073.1:137391765-137514265 GCA_951394005.1 Protophormia terraenovae
ATTAATGGCCTAAGTTTATGTTTTGGTATAAAATAAAGCTTAAATTATAAGCTTTTTTGTTTTTTAACTAAAGTTTAACAATTTAACTAAAGTTTTGTATAAATTTATTATAAGCTTATTTTGTCTTTAAAGTAACTAAATGTTAAACGCTCCTTTTCATTAATATATAGACTGTTATTGAACTGTTAAATGAAAAAAGTTACACTCCAGTCAGTTTTTTAATGGATTCTCCTAACATTTGAATAATTTAGAATAGAGTCCTAAGTTTAGCACAAAATAAAGTTTAAATTATAAGCTTTTTTTTATTTCTAATTAACAAGAGTGATCTAAGGTTATGTTTTGGTAAAACTAAAACTAACTAAAGTTTAACTAAAGTTTTGTATAAAATAAAGTTTTAATTATAAGCTTTTTAACTTTAAAGTAACAAAAGATTAAAAGCTTCCTTTTACTCGGTTTTAAACTCTTATTAATTTCTAACTAACTAAAGTTTAAACGCTCTGTTTTAAATGGTTTTCAATAGAAAAAGCTTGAAACTTCATCATTTAGAAAATATAATAATTTAAGTCCTAAGTTTAGCGCAAAAGAAAGTTTAAATTATAAGTTTTTTAATTAACAAAAGTGATCTAAGTCCATTTTTGTATAAAATAAAGCTTAAATTATAAGCTTTTTAACTTTAAAGTAACAAAAGATTAAAAGCTCCCTTTAACTCGGTTTTAAACTGTTATTGATTTCTAACTACCTAATGTTTAAACGCCTTGTTTTAAATGGTTTAAAATAAAAAACTAAATTTCATCATTTAGAAAAACCTCAATTAAAAGCCCTTTTGACTTCTAACTAACTAAAGTTTAAAAGCTATCTTTTAGATATTTTAATATGTTTAAATACTAGAGAAATTGAAATAATAAACTTTCGTAGTTAAACCCAGTTTTAAACCTTAATTTAAGATTAACCAAGTTTGCTAAAGTTTTAAAGCTTTATTTATATTGTTAATCATTTGAATCATTTAGAAAATATTTTGTAAATTTTTTACAAGGAATAAATTTTGGAATCCCTAAACTGGGATAAAACAAGAACCAAACTTTTGGTTAAAGCTGCTAGAGGAATAATGGAATTAATTTAAAATCTTAACAATAGTTAAACTATAGTTAATTTATTTATTTATTTATTTAAATGATTTATTAAAATTAATAAAAGTAATAATAAGTCCTTAAAAAAAGTCTAAGTTATTAAAGAAATACCTACAATAAATCTTCATACCTAAACCCAGTTTCAAAATGTAATTTATTTTGTATCTAAACTAAGATTAAATTTTTAAATATTTTTATTAGATTAAAGTAAAAACAAAAATCTCTCCTAGGTTTTATAATTATAATATTTAAAGCTTTAAGATCTATTAAATAAACTTCAAAGCTACATTAAACCAAGTTTAAACAAAATAATTAAAACCTAAACTTTCTAAACCTAGAGCTTGTAAAAGATGAAATATTTTTTTAAACACTACAACAATAAATTTAAGTAAATAAATCCTATAAATACTATTTAAATATTTTCTCTATAAAAATTATTAAATTTTTAAATATATTTCCTTAATGTAAATTTAATATGATAAGAGTATGAATTGTTAAATGGTATTTTGTTTTATTCTCTTAAATAAAATGAGTTTAATAATGAAAATTAAGAGCTTTTATATAATAAAGGCCTTAAATTAAAGAGCCAGTTTAGTTTATATTAGCAATATTTTTAGAATAGTTATCATGATATGATGAAATTTTGTTTAAATAAAATTATTTTAATTATAAATGAATTATTTGCTTTTCGTTATTTAAATGAAAAAAATTAAAAACACACACTTACATTATTATCTAATTTGAGTGCTTCTAAAGCTTTTAACTTTTCAATATCGTCATCATTAGCTGCCGTTGAAGATTGTAAAGCTTTAGCTGAAGGACCAGCATCAGCCAATTGGGCAGGAGTAAGACTATAGCCCAAATCGACATCTTGTTTCCATAAAACTTCAACAATTTCGCTTTCCTATAATTGTTTTTATTTGTAGTTGTTTTTGGTTATATTTTTTTAAGTTAATAATTGAAAGGGAAAATATTTTTAAACGCCACCATAAAAACAGAGAATTTTGTTAAAAAAAAAAAAAAAAAAAAAAATAGATAAAGAAAGAAAAATAGAAAATATAATAAAATTGCGTATTAATTTTAAGGGAAAATATATAATAATTTTATAAAGAATAAAAAAGAGAATTGTAATTTATTAAGTGTCTTATGTTTAAGAAACCATAAACCTACTTTATAAATATAATGCCGCATTTTGTTGATCGATTTTTATCGCTTAGTAAGTGAAGAAACTTTAATTATATTGATGTTATTGAGTTTTAGATATGTTTTATTTGCTTTAATTTAAATTTTAAAACAAATTATACAGTGTGGGACAATACAATATACAATTATAAACAAAATTATATTTTTTATATGCTTCCTAAAATTTTTTTTTTTGGTCGAAATGTTCTAGACCCGTGACATTCAATCGCTGGTAGGGAACTGAAGACCAATTGAAAAAAAAAAATTTATATTTTTCCCATATTCATACGCATCGTTTGAGGGGTGTTCCTACATCGAAATCTCGAAAAACGCTATTCTCGGGACATAGGAAACCTGGTTCGGGAAGAAAAAAAAGGTCCACATAATATTGGGAAGGCCAAGAAAATTGAAAGCATATTGAAAAGAGCTCCAAACACACCTGGTGGAAAAACAGCCAGGTTAGCTCAGTGCTCTGACTATTTGGTGCGAAAAGGTTTGAAAACATACAAAGTCCAAAAAGTTCAAGACAGGAATGCTGAAAAGGCAAGAATAGGGCACGGAAATTAAAATCAAAATACTCATGTTGTATAATAGACGACGAAATGCATGTATGTATGTACTGGTAGATTTTTCGCAGCTTCCGGGTTGCTAATGCTCAAGGAAATGTTGAAGATAAGTTTAGAACCCAGAGGCATACAAAATTTCCTATAAAATTCCTGGTATGACAAGTTTTATGAAGTTGCGACAAAAGAAACACGACATTTGTTACAGTGGCCTCTATAAATACCGAAATATACATCAAAGAATTTTTGCAAAAAAGGCTTCTTCCTTTTATAAGAGAGCACAATGTGTCCACATATTTTTTGCCCAATTCGGTATCATGTGACTACGGTAAGAAAGCCCTGGAGTGGTACCAAAGCAATAACATAGTATTTGTACCAAGAGAGGTCAATTCTCCAAATTGTCAGGAGCTAAGACCAGTGGAGAGATAATGGGCCCTTGTGAAATGTGAATTGAAGAGCATAAAAAAGGTTTCCCAAAATATCGAAGATTTTAAAAGGAGATGGGCAAAGTGTTCCAAAAAAATGACTGAAACAACTATCAAATCTCTAATGAAAAGGTTTCCAAAAAAGGTACACGGGTTCATAAGTAGTGGTTAGAACTATAAAAGTTATATTTTTCTGTGATCTGTAATATAATATCAATTAAATAAAAAAACAACAAAACTTTAAGATTATTGAATTATATATATGTTAAGATTTTTTGGATCTCACTCCTTATTTGCTGAATTTGTCGAATTTAAATATAAAGCTATTACTTTTCTAATGAGTTTCCTACTCTTAATATTTTATACTCAAGGAACTTCAAACAATTAGCAACAAGCCTGAAGAAGTCCCCAACAGTTTACTTGAGAGCTTGGAAACTAGTTATTTACTGTAGTTTATTTAGAGCATTGGGCGGCACCGATGTCCCTCAGAGATAGAGATTTATTGGACAATTTTACATATACAACAAAGGGTATACATTTTATTTAAGATATACATTTTATTTAGTTTTATAGTTACTTTTTGTGCCGATCGTTAACTATATTTTCCCTGTAACAAGTAACAGTTTGACATGGAAAAGTTAGGGCTAAGCTCTGCGATACATTGCTAGCTGGAAGTATGACATTGAAATTCCGACTTCGTCAAATTACAGAACCATAAATGAGAGATGATTAAGTAACGTTGAAATCCGTTTGGTTGTGTTTGGGCTCTTCATCAAATTACAGAACCACAAATGAGAGATGATTAAGTAACTTTAATTTATTCATATTTCAGCTTTTACAGATTTCGTTTATATGGGTCTTCAAGTGGGGCCAATAATCTTCCTAATACTTTAATAGTTGTCAAATGATAATAAACATTTCAAATAACTTGCCAACAAATTACTAGCTATCATTAAAGTTAAATAATATTGAAAAATCGCTATCTAAAATTCATTTATTTTATTAGGACCTAATTTTTTGATACGTCTTTTTTTTAAAGCCGATAATACAATCTAAGATCAAGTAAATTGTCAAATGTTTCGCTGTAGATAATTTGTGGTCCTATTATTAACCAGCTGTATAGCTATTTGTGGCACAGTTCGTTGTAAAGTATAGTAGTAGTCAGAACTGTAAATGAATCATTATTTTTTGATTTTAATTCGTTACGAATCAGATAAATTTTGAATTAATTCTTTTTACAACAAAAAATTATTGAATGAAATTTGAATCAATTCAAACGAATTAGGCAGAAATGAATTTCAATTCGTTTCCAATTCAAATGAATTTGTTAAGTGAATTGCAATTCATTTCCAATTCGTTTGAATTGAATTGATTTTGAATTCATTCAAATGAATTAGAACAATGAATTGCAATTCAAATGAATGAAATAAAAAATGAGTTGCAATCAATCAAATTCAAGACCAGATCTAGGGGGAATGAAACTTTAAAATTACTCCTACATAGTGTAATTAGCATAAGCACACACCGTTAATTATCTGCATTATCAGTTATCACTTATCTACTCTCAATCTGATGAAATCCCTCATATTCCTCTTTGACGATAAAAATAAAAATTTAAGTTTCTTTTAGCAAATAAACAAAATTTTCCCATTTTGATAGGATTTTCGCCGATACCTAATAATTCAATTCCTATTTTGCCGCTACCTTCAAATTTTTCATGAAATCTTGCATTAGTCATATAAAATAATTGCAAGGAAGGCTTTTGCGCCGCAAAAAGCCTTCCTTATATTATACAAAGAAGTCATGATCACTGAATGGTAACCTGGTAATGGAAGATAAATATTATCTTCAGGCTGTAGGACTCAAGCAAAATAGAAAGGATTTTGAGAGAAACTCACCTCATCTCTGGAAGAAAAGTGTCACAAAAAGCTAATTGTTTTGAATATTAATCAGAAAATTTGAAAGGGAGTCTAGCCTAAAGACTTATAGTGTAAGAAAACTAATCCTAATAGATTAGTTTTACCCCCAAGCAAGAATTTGGGGGTAAAAAATAACATGAAAGTTCTTCGGACGAATTTTTTCAGAAATTTTGTTTCTGTATAGTAGACGATGAAACAATTGTACAGGGTGACTTTTTTCAACTTCCTAGCCAGGAATTTTATGTCGCAGATGCTAGAGGGATTAAGGCAGAAAAATTTCGTGTATCAAAGAAATCAAAATTTACAAGAAAGTTTTTGATTTGGGAAGTCATATGCATATGGGGGAATGAAGAAGCACTTCTTTCTTAAAAAATTGTTGAATTAACACAGAAATATATGTGAATGAGTGCCATTGGAACAGACTTCTCTCTCTCTTAAAAAAATACAGTGTATGTATGCGCTGTTTTCTGGTCTGTTCCCGCTTCTTCTCATTACAACAACAAAGCAATGGAGTTGTAGCAAAGAAATTGTAAGAGTTTGTACCGAAAGAGGCTAATCTACCAAATTGTCCGAAAATCGTAGCAATTGAAAGATATTGGGCTCTAGTAAAAAATAATTTAAAGGACATTAAAAGCTCAGCTTAACATAAAACGGAGTTTAAAAATAAGTCGACTTATTCGAGCAAAAAAGCGAACGAAATACAATAAACTCTTTAATTAGAATAATTCTGGAAAATATCAGATATTTCCTTAAAAACCAACAGGAACTAATTTATTCTTTTACGTTTAGTGCTTGAACATAACAGTCATTAATAAAAACATCACTTTAAAAAAATTCGCCCACAGGTTTAGTTTCTATAAGCAGATTTGCATGCACGGATTTTTTCGTGCGCAGTCCTTATCTACTGACCCAAAGGTTGGTAACTAATGTAGTTAGAATTAAAGTATAAATTAAATTTTAGTGATATATTTTTTTTATTTTCGTTTATTATTTTTTAATTTATTTATTTTTTATTTATTTATTTAATGTATTTATTTATTTAATTATTTATATATTCATTTATATATTTATTGACTTTATTTATTTACTCTTTTTTCTTTTTCTTTTTTGTTTAAAATCCCAGCAAAAAACGATGAAGTTCTTCATAAAAAAGAACATTTTCACAACTTCAAAAGTGGAACAATGCACATATTTTAAACTTTTTTGGAAGTTCTTAATAATTACTTCCAAAAAAGTGAAAATAAATTAATTTTTTGCGGGAAAAAGTGGTAATAACTTCTAACAAAATTCCAATTTTACAAATTTTAATGCATTTTTGTTATTATTTAATAGGGCAAAAACAGAATTTTTATTTAAAAATTTTATAAACATAGTTTTAAGAGAAGTGCTTCAAAAGCAATGAACAAGAAGTATAAAAGAAGAACATCCTACCAATGCCAACCATGGGTTAAAAAAAGAACTTCTGCAGCTCTTTTTCACCACTAAGTACTTCCTTCCAATGACAACACAATGTTAAAATCATGACTTTTTCAGTTCTTTTTTTGCTGGGATGTTATGATTGTATTGCCACTCACTGTAGATAATTTGATTATAAAAAGGAAATGCTTGTTATTTTTACAGATAACACAAACAAATTAATTTATAGATTTCTTTTCTTTAAAATATTTTTAATTTAGGTATATTCCACTGTTAATATATTTTAAAGATTTCATCAAATGGATTTTCTTTTATTTCTTTGATATTAAATTGATTCACAGAATTTTTAAAATAGTTTTTCTTAAATATTTTTGTTTTCTTTTTTTTAATTTTAAAATTTTGTTGTTAACTGAAATACTAAAAGATATTTTTATTTATTTTTTTAAGATTTCATAATTATTTTAGGTTTTAAAATTTATTTAAAATGTTTTTTCCTTTTTTTAGTGTAATATTTTTATTATTTAAATTATTCGCTATTTTTTTTTTTTTTTATTCGCAATTATTATTTTTTTTATTATTATTATTTTTGATTTTTGATCGATTTGGTGCACTGTTAATATGCTTTTGTTTTCAAAACGTCTTAATTTGTTAATTGTTTTCAAGAGACTATTTTCTCCTTATTATTTTAAGCCATTTGATTTTAACGTTTTTTTTTTTTAAATTGGCCTAAAAAATAACACGCGTTAGGTACAAAATTCACACTTAAAATAGAGAAAAATAATAATAAATTCAAAAAAATATGGAAAAATTTAAGAGAATCTTTTGCAAATGTTTACTTGTTACTTTATTTTATAATTTGTATTTAGCTTTATTTTTTTATTTCTTATAACTGATAAGACAACCAAGTTATTATTGTTATTTTTTTGCTATATTTCTAAGATAAGGCTCTCAATTTGTTCATATTATTAATTTTTTGTATGTTTGAAAATTAAATAATGAGTAATCGTTAAAAAAAAAGTATTTTCAAGAGCCTTTATATCATTTTTTTATAAATTACTATAAATGAGATTAATATAAAATTTTTAAGAGAAAAAAAATCCCGATTTAAAATTATAGAGATTTTAAGTTTTAAGATTTTATAAATATTAATTATTTAAATATTTTAAACTAAAAAATTAGTAAAATAATAATTATTATTTATTCGATGCATTAGTTTAGAAATTTAAGAGAAATATAAACTTATTTCTCTTAAACCTAAAGTAAACTCTAGGAAATATATTGTTTCTCTTAGATTTCTTTTTAATACTTAAGTATACCAATACTTTTTGAATATATTAAATTTCTAGTAAAAATTAAACAATTATCATATCATTATAAACAACTTAAGCAATAATTTCATAATTTCAAACTAATTAAGATAAGAAAACATAAAAATCATAAATTATCTCCAATAAAAAAGGCTATAAAAGAGATACATATTAATGGGTTGGGTCTGTCTCAAGCAATGTTGGCAAAACTTATGTTTTTAATGTTATCTTTTATTTACAAATTTATTTAAATGTGTATATTTTTATTATACAAGGAAGAAATTTAAAGCGGAATATTTCTTTTTTACAATTATATTAATTTAAGAGAAAAGTTTACTAAAAAATATTTCTCCTAAATGTTTTTAACCGATAACAGTATTCAGAATATTTTTAACTAGCTAAAAATATGTATAAACAAATTTTTAATTAAAACTTTATTTAATTTAAATCATTTAGCTAAAATAAAAGTAAATATTTTTTGAAGATAACAGTAGAACGACCCTAAAGTGTAAATATAAAACAAACATTTTTAAGTGATTTTTCTATTTCTTATTCCAAAAGTTAAAAACAAATAAATGTACAACAATTTATATACTCTTCTATACATATTGCACAACTCTATACATTTGTTACAGTTTCGTAATTTTAGTATTAAACAAATTATAAGAGTTAATAATGATTTGATTATTGTCAACAATCTACACAACAGTACCCGGCACCTATAGAACACAGGAGCCGAGTGTCATTGAATTTTACATGCACCACACAAACGTCAATAAAACTCACAAAGCAGAGTACAAAAATTCGAAAATAATTAAAAAAAATTTTTCAGAGTGAAATAAAAAAAAAAAAAAATTGTTAATTTTAAGTCTGTATAGGGCTTGCAGGAATATAGCTGTTTATAAGAAAGAAAAAAATTTATTGTTTTTAAAAATTTAGGACTATAAATGAGTTCGCAATATTTAAAAAAAAATAGAACAATAAAAAAAGCCAAAAAGAAAAAAAAAAAATAAACTTAAATATCGCTTAAAATAAAAGAGATACCCTAGACATGTAAGCATATTAACGAAGGCTTTTTATACATAACTTTTCAATTTTTTCATAATTAAATCATTAATAAATTTTTGGCGTTTTTCTCTATTGAGATACTCCTACAACTCCTTCTGAATCTGAATGCCTCATTTTTTTTTTATCAATTTGCTGAATTAATGTGATTGCAAACGCGTTTTATTGAAATATATTCAAATTGGCATGTTTTTAAATCATCGGGGTCATTTTGACCCCAAGGCCGTTTAAGGGTTAATTTCAATTTTTTCACTATCATTGTAAATATTGGTTGTTAATAAATAAATTTCTTAAGTTTTATGATAATCTACCGAAAAATAGATAAAATTTCGACTTGTTTCCATAAAAAATTGCAAATATTAAAAAATTTGACCTTTGACCTTTAAAGTTTATGGGTTAATGTAGTCCAAATTGTATGAAACTCTTGATTTATATTTAGAATTATGTGGATTATAAAAATTTTAAAAAAGTTCCATTTAAAATACACAACAATGTAATAAAATGGCTGATTTGCCAAAATATTACATAAAAATAGGTTTTTCTAGAAATCCGCCGAATTCAAAATTAAGGTACAGGCAAACTATAAGAGATATTGACCTAATTTTTTTACTGTTTTATTCCGTAGTCCGTTGTCCATAAATCCCTATGAGATCTCCCAAAAATATTGAAATTTGTTTAACAAAGTATCAAAAAAACTGAAATTTGAATTTTGAAACGACCGTTAAAAATATCAAAATTTTTTTAACATAGCTGAGAACAGGTTTACGTTATTCTATAAGGACAAAAACTCATATTCGAGTAACTACAGATGTATTTTAAGTAATACAATTGTTTTATTCGAATATTTTTAAAAATATATTTATTTTTTTGTCACATTTCGAATTCAAGTGCTCTAAAACACGTTAATGGCCTGGGGAATTTTCAATAACTTTTACATTTTTCAACCAATTTTTGTGTTTTATATCTTTTTGTAACACTAATTCTGTGCAAATTACGATTCTTTTACAATAAAATGCAAAACTAACTATTTAATGACAAAATTTTTGTGAAAACTGAAAAAAATGCATATTTTTCCCTTGTAAATACATCTTCAAACTTCAGAGCCTTTGCGGCACCAGTTAACGTAGTCCTATTGCCCTAATTTTTTGCACGACGTATTTTTATAACCCATAGAACAATTTTAGAGGGGGGACGGGCAAAATTCGAAACTTCGTTTTTTTTGGAGCACTCTAATGTACATAAATACATGTTGCAGTTAATCGTTGTCTAAAGTCAAAACAGTGATCGGCATTCATAGCCCTCTGGGGCCGTAGTTTTCACATACAAAATACGAACGTCAACAAAATTCACAATAAAGAGCTTAAAAAAATTATCGAGTTTTATACTAGAATATAAAAAGGTACAACAATCACAACAAAGGGTGTATCAAGGGCCAATCAAAGATCTAGACGGAATACGGCCTCTGTATATCTGCATGCAATACCATAAATTGCATGAAATACACTGTTTAGATTGTGTTTCTTTCCGAAAGATTGCTAAAAAAAAAAAACAGTCGTATTGTTAGACTACAAAGGTCGTCGTTTTTTAATGTGAATATTAGGCAAAAACGTGGTACTTAGAAAACTTATTCTACAAACTAATTAACCTTTAAAACTCCCGTTAAAAATCAGACTGAAAAAAACTTATTGTACAAACTAATTAACTCTTTAAACTCCTGTTAAAATTTAATCTGAAAGCTGTAGATTAGAGGAAAGATTAACTAGAGGTCTGTGAAGAGGCGGACATGAAGTGTCAGGCAAAAGACACAAAAGGTGTTTAATAAGAATAAGTTTAATTCGAATCAAAACTACTGATTTATTAAGCGGAAACAAATTATTCAATTGTATCCCCTATATATTACAAGTGACAAGCAAAATAGCCAATCAAGAACTTTATATCATACAGAAAGAAGAATAGGCAGGGAAGGAAAAGTTTATACTATGGGACTTTTTTTGATACTATTTAGCATTCAAAAGTAACGTAGTACTGCCTCGAATCATTTGATACAGTCAAACGATTAGCTGGATATTTCACAATTCGAATTAAAAAAAAAAATTTAACAATTTAAAATTGCACAAACTCCTTAAGAAATTGAGCTTTACTACAATGCCAGCGGACCAAAACATGATAAACTCATTACTCCAAATACCCTTATATTATTTCAATCCTTGCCTCCAGGTCCTTTCCCCCCACTTGTAAGGTTAAGGTGGTTGGCAGCAGTGCTGAGAACCCGAATGGCTAGTAATTGGTTAAAGAGAACTAGTCGCTAACAGCTCCCCTCCGAAGCCAGGTCACGGGTCACTAATAATAAAAAACAACAACAAAAACAAACTCAGATGCCCAGCCAAGCAACGCCAAGCTAGCTGTCTGCAAGAAACAGCCATAATCGACAGGACTGTCAGTGACGGTGCTATCTCTCATGAGAAATGGAATCAAATCCGTCAAAAATTATTGGAGGTGTATTGGAAGATTCTCAAGGCGAAATCCGGCCCATCTCCCCAAATGATGGTTGGTTTCAAGGCCACATCAAACTATTTTCCTGCATTAGTGAACGATCTGCGTTCCTATTGCTGTTGGCGTCCCTAGTAAAATAGTAGCCTGAAGTTGGTCTCGGTAAGAGAGATACCTCGCAGACTAAGATCAATCGCGGTCATTTCGGAACCACATGACCCTGCGGAAATTCTGGCGCACATCCAGATTGGAAACCCTGATTAACCGACCAAATACTGGAAGGTCTCTGCTCCTGAAGGTGCGACTAGAAAGGTGTTCGTGGTTCTTAATAAAGAATCCTTAGCAACACTAAGGTAGAAGCAAGGTCGTATATACTACAGATTCGATAGTATAAGATTGGTGATGATAAGGGCGACACCGAAACCCCCAAGCTTAAGCTTGTGGAGCCGCCAGGTAAAGACGCCAAAAACGACGACATAGTTGATGACACTGCGCTTTTGGACTCCACAGAGACATCCCAATCAGTCCCAGGTAAGATTGGGGAACTCTTTGGTAGACTAGGAGTAGTAAATATTTTCATCCTATCTAATTGAGCCGATGCTAACGCTCATCATTCAGTATGGGGCAGTACTGATACGAACAAAAGAGGTGAGTGTATTTTAGACTTCATACTAAAAAACAATACTTATCTTAGTTGTCAACAAAGGGTCAGAACCTACCTTAGTGGTCACCAACAGGCACGAGGTTCTACATAGATATTGCACTTATAAGTAATGAACATATTTATCTGATTGGAAACTGGAGGGTGTCGGAAGACTGTCCACTATCTGATCATAAATACTTAGAATTTTAAATTTGTGAAAGCAGGAACGCTTAACGGAAATTTTGGAGGGTCTTTTGTAGTAGTATTGAAAAGTTCCTCTGATTATTAATATTATCATTTTGATGATTGGAGCAAAATCAAGCAAAAATTTAAGTAAGCAATTTCGTAATTGAAGTCCATTTTTACTTTTTTCTGTGAATGGATGCAAAATTTCTTTAAATTGACAGAAATTTTAATTTTGAAGCCCAGGAAAAAAATTATTTTGCATACTTTTGTTTGCTCTAATAATAACGAAATTGCTAATAGTCTTTTCGTGATCTTGTTGAAGAATTCACTTTTTGTTTTTCACAACTTTCTCTCATTTTTCTTATCAGTATTTTGACGACAATTGAATGTAAAAGTTTTATGAACCTTTAACCTATTGCGAAATAAAAATTGTTTATAGATGGATTTAAATGTAAATAAAACTGTGTAAATATATATTTTTGTAAACAATTTTTACAATTATTTTAGAGGAAATTTTTACATTATAAAAATCAAAAGTACAGAGAAAAAGGTATTTTTGAAAAATGTCAATTAAATTATTAATCAGAATTTAAAAAAAAAAAATTATTTAAAATATCTTTATAATTAAATAAATTACTCAAAATTAAAATATTCTCACAAATTAAATTCAAATTTAATATATAAAAATCTAAAATCTAATTTCAATTACCAATAAAGCATATTCAATTATTTTATTAATTGAAGTTCAACTTATTAAAAAAATTGTATATTCAATCACAAAGATGATCACTTAATATTTATTTATTTTTCGAAATCAGTTAATTAGAAAAATAATTGAAAGCTGATAAATATTTTTAAATAAAAATAAAATTTAAAATATAACTAACATTTTATCACTCGAATAATTGATACAATTAAAAAAGTTATTGAGACGAAATAAATTTTGAATAAATCATTTAATTTACAATATTTTTTCTGTATATATAAAAAAATATTGGTATATTAAACGATTTATTAAAGATAAAAACTATTTCCAATTATTTTTTTAATTGTATCAATTATTTAATTGATAAAATTTTCCCATTTTCTAAAATTTTTGGTAATTATAAAACCATTTATAGGCTTTCAATTATTTTTCTGATTGTATTAATTAATAAATTAATCAAATATAAATAAAAATAAGTGTTAATTTAAATAAATGAATATAAAAACTTTTTCATATGTTGAATTTTAATTAATAAAATAATTGAATATGTTTTATGCGTAACTGAAATTGGAGTTAAAATTTGTCCATGTAAAATATGAATTTAATTAGTTGAAACACTTTGGTTTTAGGTAATTTATTAGCTATAAAAAATATTCGAAATCATTTTAAAATTCTGATTAATATTTTTATCGATTTTTTTCTGTGTAAAAAAACACAGCTGAGCCAATTAAAAAGAAATAACTTTATAAGAAAATTGAAATGGTTTTTTAATTATAGAAATGCTCAAAGAACTAATACTTATTTCCTATTCCATTCTCTACAAACTACTACCTTAACTTGCTTTATATTCCTTCCTAACTTGTTGTGGAATTTCCTTTATAGTTTAACAAATATCTTCCTTAACTTTAAACAAATTTATTATCTTAACATTCATATTTTGTGGCTCATCCCACTAATGGCTGTGATTATCTATGGTTTAATCTTTTACGAACAAAAAAGAAAAAATCCCACAAATTTGTAAAATTTAATCCTTTTTTCTTAAATGTACCTGTTTTGAAAAGTGGGTTTCTTTCTTGTCTTTTAAGCTGTCCATAATCTGATATTTTGGTTACTCTTCCTCCTTCAAATATTATTTTGTTTAAGACACATTATTCTATCAGTTAAAGAATTTTGTTGTCTTGATCTTTTGTTAAGTTGTTGACTTGTCAAAGGATTAAAATGTTGATTTTATTTTTTGCTTTTTTGTTTGTTTAAAATCGAAAAAAAAGAACGAATTGAAATCAATTGTTATGAAAATTTGCAGTTTTGTCTTCTTTGATATTTCGAGGAGGTTTTTTGCGTGTAACAGCGTTAATAATGCATCATTAATGCTTTAATTTGAGGTCTTTTTTTAAAGTTTTGGCATGATTTAGCAGAAAATATTTTGGCAAAAATTTTATAAATTTAAAATGATTTTGAGAAAGAATTTTTGAACAAATTAAATAAATAAAAAATATCTTAATATTAAATAAGAAGAATTTTTTTCTCACCATTCTCGAAGAGAACATTTTATAAACTGCTGGCGTTTAAAGTGTTAAGAACTTCCGCTAAAGTTTAAAAGGGTGGTTACATTAGGCGACATTTTTGTTTATCCACATTTCAATTTAATTTTAAAAATATATTATATATATATTTTTTTTTTTATTAAAAATAACTCCTTCTATTGAATATTTTTATTTATCAAAAATGCATTACGTTTAAGAAGTAGCCAAAACAAGTAGCATAATTAAATATTTAAACAAATAAAAAAACCAATAGCAGAAATTATACAAAAACCTCAAATACATTGTAAATGAAAAAAAAAAAAAAAAAAAAATTAAATAGCTGACAGCTTTAGCATGACATTACAAAAACTGTAAACAACAAAATACTGTCACAATGACAGTTGGTAGTTTAAAATTTTTTTTTTGTCTCTTTCATTGGTAGCGCTGTACACACAAAATGACTTAATTAAAATGTTTTGAAGCCCAGCCATCAGCATTTCATCGTACAACAGGCCACTACCATCAGAAATTTTAAATAAAAAAAAAAAAAAAAAAGAAATGACAAAAACTCAATGAATTTGTATGGATGTTAAAACATTTTATTAGGAAAAAAAAAAAAAAAAAAAAAAAAGCCAATTGAGCAGCAGCATTTTTTTTTTTTTTGTTAATTTTCTTTTTGTGCTGATGGACCTCTTACTTTTGCCCCTTTCTTTTGTAAATTTTTTTTCTTTAAATTTTCTTATAACAACCATTTTCTTTTTTTGTGTGCCTTTTCTTCACTCAACTGTCAAATGACATTTTTAATTGTAAAAGAAAAAAATGTTTTTAATGAAAATGTAAAAACTGAGGGGAAAAAAATAAGAAATGTATGACAAAAAACATTCTACTGTTTGGATTAAACGACTAGGAAAAACCCTAGGAAAAGAAATGAATTAATATGTATTTTGAAATTAAAATTTTAATTTGAATTTATTTGAAACAATAATTTCCTTTGTTAGATAACAGGGAGACAATAATTTCACCAGTACAAACTTTTATTAATAATTATCTTAATTCAAATGAAGACTTTACTAGTTTTGATAAAACTTTTCAATTAAAATATTGTGAGAGATAAAAAATATATAGAATGTAATGAAAATAATTGATTAATTGAAGAGAAATTTAATTGTTATGAACAAAATTTTTAGCAGCAAAATAATTAATACAGTTAACAATTTACTCTCCATTTCAACTGCTAATTATTCAAATGACTCAATTTTTAGTTAAAAAGTTTAATATAATAAAAAACCTATGAAAACTTATTAAATAAAGAAACTGTTAATTAAATTTAAAGAAACTTGGAAATTTCCAGAAATAATTTCTCGACAATAGAAGCAATTATTTTATATTATTTTAACAGATTTTAATTAAAAATTTTCGATTATAGCTTTGAAATTCAGTTAAGTAACTAAATATAATCAAAAACCAAAAAAGGTTTAATTGCCTCAATTAAAAATAATTTATTAAATTAACAAATATGTAGTTATATTTCAACTTTTTTTGGTATAAATATTTCAATATTCAGTAACAAAGTGGTTTTAAATGCAAAAAAAATAAAATAATTATTTTGTTTAATAAGAAACTTATTAACAAAATTATCTATCTATCTATCTATCTATCTATCTATCTATCTATCTATCTATCTATCTATCTATCTATCTATCTATCTATCTATCTATTTATCTATCTATCTATCTATCTATCTATCTATCTATCTATCTATCTATCTATCTATCTATCTATCTATCTATCTATCTATCTATCTATCTATCTATCTATCTATCTATCTATCTATCTATCTATCTATCTATCTATCTATCTATCTATCTATCTATCTATCTATCTATCTATCTATCTATCTATCTATCTATCTATCTATCTATCTATCTATCTATCTATCTATCTATCTATCTATCTATCTATCTATCTATCTATCTATCTATCTATCTATCTATCTATCTATCTATCTATCTATCTATCTATCTATCTATCTATCTATCTATCTATCTATCTATCTATCTATCTATCTATCTATCTATCTATCTATCTATCTATCTATCTATCTATCTATCTATCTATCTATCTATCTATCTATCTATCTATCTATCTATCTATCTATCTATCTATCTATCTATCTATCTATCTATCTATCTATCTATCTATCTATCTATCTATCTATCTATCTATCTATCTATCTATCTATCTATCTATCTATCTATCTATCTATCTATCTATCTATCTATCTATCTATCTATCTATCTATCTATCTATCTATCTATCTATCTATCTATCTATCTATCTATCTATCTATCTATCTATCTATCTATCTATCTATCTATCTATCTATCTATCTATCTATCTATCTATCTATCTATCTATCTATCTATCTATCTATCTATCTATCTATCTATCTATCTATCTATCTATCTATCTATCTATCTATCTATCTATCTATCTATCTATCTATCTATCTATATATCTATCTATCTATCTATCTATCTATCTATCTATCTATCTATCTATCTATCTATCTATCTATCTATCTATCTATCTATCTATCTATCTATCTATCTATCTATCTATCTATCTATCTATCTATCTATCTATCTATCTATCTATCTATCTATCTATCTATCTATCTATCTATCTATCTATCTATCTATCTATCTATCTATCTATCTATCTATCTATCTATCTATCTATCTATCTATCTATCTATCTATCTATCTATCTATCTATCTATCTATCTATCTATCTATCTATCTATCTATCTATCTATCTATCTATCTATCTATCTATCTATCTATCTATCTATCTATCTATCTATCTATCTATCTATCTATCTATCTATCTATCTATCTATCTATCTATCTATCTATCTATCTATCTATCTATCTATCTATCTATCTATCTATCTATCTATCTATCTATCTATCTATCTATCTATCTATCTATCTATCTATCTATCTATCTATCTATCTATCTATCTATCTATCTATCTATCTATCTATCTATCTATCTATCTATCTATCTATTTCTTTTATTATTTATTTATTTATTATACCCACCATCAAAAAGATGGTTATTATATATTTTAGGAGTCTTGGTTAGAGTCGATTGGTTAGATTCTGAGTCGATCTAGCTATGTCCGTCCGTCTGTCCGTCTGTTGAAAGCAGTATAGGGCTCGAACGGGACAACGTAGGGGGACGAAATTTGGCACAACTATTTATCTTATATAAGGTTTGTTTTGTATTGAAAATGTACAAAAATCGGTTAGTAAATAAACAAGTTATCGGCTAAAAACTAGAAACACAGGGTGTCCGTTTCATACCTTTCTGCTGATATTTCTTAAACAAAAGCATGTACGAAACTTCAACGAAGTTGTGTTCAAATAGTTCAAGGACCAATGTAAACTCGGAAACAAAAAATGGGCTTGGTCCGCCCACTTCACCCCCCACCTCTCATATAACGTAAAATTTGAAAAAGTTGATGGTGGGTATATAGATTTGGCCGAGCCGAATATAACATTCGCGCTTGTTTTTTATTTATTTTTTTTCATTATTTTTTTTTATTTATTTGAGAAAGAAAACATTTTCGAATTTCAATGTATAAAATATACAAATTTTAATGACGATTTTCTTTTCAAAATTAATTTCAAAATTGATCCCTAGCAGTTATTTTCACTTAAAATATAAAATTGGTTTAATTTCTCTTCTGAGTTATGGTTTTCAATAATTTCAGAAATTAATGCGCTAATGGAAAGTGCGAGATCAAATGAAAATATCATTTATATTTACTTAAGGCGAGATTACGGATCTGGAATTGATGAAAAACGAATTGAATTTCATACAATCGATCATTAAACAATTAAAAATTTGAAGTACACCATTACACATATCTGTGTATAAAATGACAACCACCAGTATCAATATTGCACCAATTCGACAAAGTCCTACACTATCCCATGTATTCACTGCTCCTCTCGCTTGTTTCTTGTTACGTAAATGTAAATGATCTACTAAAGAAGTAATTAAAATCATGAGAGTATAACTCCAAATGACTTCACTCATCAGGCTATTTTCATTGGTGATCTTTTTGCCTATTGCCTTCTCTATCTATTTAAAATTCTATGATCTTTGAAAGGATTTCTTCTAAGGTTTTTGAAAACAATTTCTCGTCTAACTATCGTAATCGTTTTAATTTATGACAAATAGCATTAATAAACTTAAAATTACTATCTATCACAAGTAGAACTTAAGTTGTGACGGCTTCTTTTAAACATATTTCTAGAAACAAACTTAAATCTGCTTAGAATATTAAATTTTCTATAGAATCTATAGTATTATATAGATTGATTTAAAACAAGTAGTAAACTATGTACTAGCACTCAAACAACACCATCCCTCCCATTCAGTTGCGAGTTAAACGTGTTCTTTTTTTTCTAACTTACAAGAAATAAGTAGCAGTAGAAAAGAAAAATAAGGCGGCTTTTAAAAGTATGTAAAATAAGGAAAAATCGAACAACAACAGCAACAAGAAAATCGAAAAAAAAAACTTAATATTACATGAAAAAAAAAAAAAAAAAAATCAAGTAATCAATCATTTGCAATGGAACCACGCCTATGCTACCCGGTGATTAGTCAGCATAAAATAAAATATGGCTAAATATTGTATATTAACTTGCAGCAGTTTGTGGTATAAAATCTAGTGGTAGTGGCGGCATCATTGGTGTTAAGCGGCTGCTGTTATTGCTGCTGCTGCCGTTACTAATACAAACGATAGATGGTAACTTAGATATCATAACGCTCTCTTAGAAATTTTTAAATAAACATTTATCTTTGCTTTCAACTCATACTATCTCATACTATATTTTCGATAAAGGTTAGACAAGGAAAGAAGTCATACAAACACACACTAACAAAGGATAAAGGAAACAAAAACATCTTGTCCCAGCAGCCTTTTTTTTTTTTTTGTAAAACACAGTTAAAAGCACCCCTTATTTTTTTTTTAGCGAATAATTTGAGATCATTTTTAGTTTTCTCTGATGCGCATGTTTGTATTTTATTTAAGGGTAGTATTTTTATTATATACCCTAGTTACATATAAATTATTTACTTTATGTATAGAATTTGTGTGTTATTTGTATGTATGTGTAGCACCATCATTTTCCTAGAATATGGGGCCCATATTGTAAAAATTTAATTTAAATTTCATTAATTTATCTTTCGTCTTGGTCTAGTGAACCAATAACTTGAAGTTTAATTAAATTTTATATTCATCTATAGATGGTTACGCTAAAGAATTTTTATTTATTTGTGATAAATTGTTAGATGGTCTGATAAATGATTAAAGATTTCGAAAAAAAAAGAGATTAATAATTTTTTGTAAGAGATACTTAATATCATGGAGTGAACAATAAGTGATGTATGAATAGAAGTAGCTTCCAAGAAATAAAAAACCAATAAAGAAAAAGTTTCATCTGAGAAGTAAAGCTTTCATAAAAATTTAAAGAAGTAAATTTGTGGATATCAAGAAAAGACTTGTAATTATAACATAAATGTTTAAACGTTTAATACTTAATACTGCAAAAGATTTCTATGAAAATTTTCAAAAATATGTTTTCATTTAATAGTTGGATATTATATTGCAAAAGTAAAACTTAAGCTAAACTTTAATTTTTTTTTTTTTTAATATAATTTCAGAGTTATCATAAATTTTGTAGAAGGTTTGCAGTTTGAAAGCAACTGCTTCTTTATGCATTAATTTGTAGTACCTTGATTGGATTCTGAAACAATTTTCTAATAATTCATACACTTATCTACACAGATAAAAACTGTTCCAATTATTTTTTTAATTGTATCAATTATTCAAGTGATCAAAATTAAAATTTTTAATATTTTTTACTAAAAATAAAACAATTTATCGGCTTTCAATGATTTTTACTTATTTTTGTATTAATTATTAAATCAATCAAATATAGATAAGTGATGATTTCAATAATTGAATATAACATTTTTTAATAGGTTAAATTTCAATTAAGAAAATAATTGAACATGTATTATTCGTAATTGAATTTAGATTTTTCTATGTAAAATTTGAATTTAATTTGTTAGAATACGTAAAATTTTGATTAATCATTTAATTGCAATTTTTTCAAAACTATTTTTTTCTCTGTAGTCTTAAATATATTTTTATACCCTTCACCACAGGTGTAAAGGGTATATATAAGTTTGTCATTCCGTTTGTAATTTCCACAATTTTCGTCGGAGAGCAAAAAAGTTTATATTTTCGGGACCATGTCCGTCCGTCCGTGTGTCGGTTGAAATGGCGTTTATGAAGCCCATCGATAACTGGCATGTATAATATATATATCAAACAATCGGAAATCCTTTCGAGAATTTTGTTATTGAAATTCAGCTAAATCGGTTCATACATTGCGGAGATATGTTTAAAATCCGGTTTTTAGAATCGGTTTTCCAGTTTCTGAAGCCTCTGTATATACTAGGGACTTCGTTTTTGCAAAGAAGGCTCGGACATTTTTTTCTGAATTGTTTTGCTAAAAAAATTAAATAAATCGGTTCATAATAACTGAGATATCGGGCAAAACGCATTTTTGATTTTTTAAAGCCCTTGTTTAAGCTATAGATTTTTATTTTTATATAGATCGGTCATAAATATTTTTATAAAATTTCGGTTTTTTTTAATAAACCAAATTCGTTCATAATCAACAGAATTATGGGCCAAAAACTAAAAACAAATCTGTTAAGAATATAAATACACACACAAACATGTATATTAAGCATTGTTTTTTGTATAGGCAAGTAGTTTAGTTAGCAACATCAGTAATATAATGAATATCAGTGTTGTTGTTGTTCTTTGTATATGCAGTCAGTTTGTATATACATACATAAAAAAATAAATAAATATGGAATTGTTATTGTTTATTTTTTAAAAGCAAAGATTGCTATGATTGTTTTTTTTTTTTGTATTCAAATTTTCGTAATTTGAAAAAAATGTAGATTTATAAATGTGAAATAATGAAAGCATACGTTAAGGAGAAAATTTTATTATTTGTCGGTAAGATGGTGATGGGTATCAAAGATTCGGCACAGCCGAATCTTTTTTTAATTTAATTTTTTTAAATTTTTTATAAGCGTTCAACAAAAAATTCATTGTTAAAAACCAGAAACGGAATTTTCAAGTGTTATTTCAAGTGCTTAAAAATTTATGTAATTGTAGAATCAATTTCTCTATTTGAGAGTGGGTAGATACTGTGACTATTGACAACTTTAGGACGATGTCTATAGTATTTTAGATAAAACAACAATAAATATAAGCTATTTTCAATAAAACTGATATATAGAATCTTTATCCGTTTAGCGATTTGTATTGGATACCATGAAACAAATATACATATGTTGAGAAACTAAAAATCTAATAAAATTGATCATGAGATTTCTTTTAACAATTGAATTCGAATACTAAAGATGGTGCTACCCTTACTATGATCTTTGAATAAAAATCAACACAAGGGAGCCATGGATACATCAATCAAATTAGCTTTTGTCAGCAGAACAAGTTGAGATCAATAGTAAATTTTACTACTGGTCATAACACTGTAGGCAAACATTTGACGAGAATTCGAGTTGAAATTATCGATTTATGAAGATGATGCTTTGAGAATTGTATGCTATAGTTTTCACTTTTTTTAACGTTTAAATATGCAGATACAAAATATTGCAATATATCTATTTACATTAGAGGAACTAAATCGATTACAGTTCATAGGTAAAAAAAAATGAAACACTTTTTTTGGGTTTGTAGTGGAACTGTAAACTCTATTTGGAACCAATAAAGCAAGCAACTTAACATTATATGGTCCTCAAGCATTGGCAATCGCTCACAGGTTTAATTGAGTATCCTGCTAAAACTAATACCTAGAAAATAAGTTGTAATTCGAAATTGATCTTCTTGTATCTATCTGACATTATTAAAGCAGATTTTGTGGACTATATTTAAATATTCAAAATTAAATACGTATTTTCTGTGCCTCAACACAGTTCATAAATGTTATTGGGGTTTTATCCATTTGTGTATTGTTGAAATCTAAACTCCTAGTTTCTATATTACCTAGTTTCTAGTTTATATTATATAGCTAAGACAACAATGTTCGGTGAATTATCCCTTTAGTAATCTAAGATCTCTAAAAAATCGTTCGTTCCCATCATAGCACTCTTTCACAAGGTCAATCTGTGTTGGATGACAAGTGCGTTAATCATTAAATGAAACACAATCCTTGACAGATTTTGAACTTACCTTATGAAAAGATGTAATTCCTTTAAAACAGTCTGGATTTCCGATATTACAAGGATTCTAAAACACCTTGAATACTCTTCTCAAACATTCTTTAACAGAAATGGAGATAGCGTATATTTCAGCCTAGGAGATCGATATTTAAATTAGAGCCAAACCGGCCAGATACATATCCCCACAAATCTTTGGAAAATTCAATGAATTAAATTTGTTCCTAATTTCCCAGACACCAAGTATGATTTACCTAGTGGTCCCTGATAGGTTTAAAGGACACAGAGATTTATACCTAATCACTAGCATTTAAATCGGACTTAAAATATTTAAGGTGCATAAAGTACCAGATAGGAACGCAAAGAAGAATGCTGAAGATGTTGTGTAATGGATGAGGAAACGTACGTCAGACGTTGGGGTAAAAAGGGTTGAAAACGGCTATTAATTCAGGGAAAGATGATATCAATATTTGGATGTTAGTTAAATGGATCGAAAATAATACATAAACTTTAATAATCACGTTTAATTTTAATTAAATAATAGTAATTAAAAAAAAATGCATTATTAGAATTATAAGATGTTTCCGTCTGTCTAAACATTTGGGTTAAATGGGTCGAAAATGGCGCTTAATTTAGGAAAATATTGTATCCGAATTTTGATGATCACATTATATTTTTTTCTATTTATTAGTAAGTAAAAAATGCATTTTTAGAATTCTAAAATATTTTTTTGCCATAATGGTAATGTCCGTCCGTCTATACTTTTGGGTTAAATGGGTCGAAAATAAAAATACAAATTTTCTTTATTCGATATAAAATTTTCTTCTTTAATAAACTGCAAAAAAATTAGATAAAATCGGTTGAAAATGTAGGGATATTTATGGAAAAGACTTGACCAACATCTTGCAAAGTTGAGATTGTTGAAATTTCAAATGAATATATCTCGAAGAATATATAAGAGAAATAGTACATGTAAGCATGTTTTCTAAAGGATTTATCAAGGACTTTAAGGCGATATAAAAATCTTGGAATTCGGGTAAGGAACAAAAATTCGCTAGTGGTTAAACATTTTCTATGACATTAGTACCCTATTTTTAACCCCCATAGCTCCGCTCCTGAAGCGTATATGGGATCTTGCTTCTAAACTACTGAACTAACTGCTACTGTCCTCTGCTACACCAATGCGGAATTTCATATAAATCCAACCAGCCGATTAGAAGTTAAAGATTTATTTCGATTCTGCCCCACTGTTTAATGTTTGATAAAGCAAAGAAAATGTCTGCACTTAAGCTGTCTTTTGTATAAAATCTACTGGAGTTTTTTCGAAAAACTTATGATCTACTGATCATATAGAGCATTAGACAGATTCACTAGACTGAATAATACATTTGTGCCTACATGACATAAACACAAAAAAAAATCTGCTTATAATTTTCAAAGATCTGAAAAGTATCCTCCCAGACAAGAGGGGTATCTTTGAATTCTTAAATACTAAATTAAAAACAATATTCATTGCATTTATTGCTGAAATTCCAAACAATCAGAAAATTTCAATGTAGGTGGCATTAACATGATCAAGTAAAACTTTAAAGCAATTTGACTGTAATTTACCAAATGATTAATACTCATATATCATCATCGTAAAGTGACCAATATACATAAATATACCCCATTTCTTGATCTTCACAAAACTCCTGTTGCGTAAAAAAAAAAAAACACTGTAAGCATTTGCAACAACTTTAGAAACAACAACAAGCAGTTGGTGGTGTCAACATAAATGTTTGATGAATTGTTTATGAGTATAAAAGATCTTTTTTATGAAAATTTTATTAATGATCTTTAAACAAACAAATATCAACAGTTCAAATTGCAAAGATACACATAAAAAGAGATAAGTAAAACAGGGAAGTCTAATGATTTTAATGTATAAACAAATTTGTTCCTTATTCTTCTTCTTCATCATCTTCTAAATGATCCTACACACTTGTAAAATAGAACTCATTATAGGCATGATAAGGCAATTTTTTTTTTACAAAAAAAAAAAAAAAAAAAAAAAAAAAAAAAAAAAAAACTCTTTAGATTGTAGAAGTTGTGGTTTTATATAAAAGGCGGCTAAAGATACAATTGCTTAAAGAAAAAAAAAAAAAATATTGTAACCAAAAACTATTTGTCAAACAAGAATCAAAATTAAATCCATCATCAGTGTCAGGTTTTTTATTAAAAAAAAAAAACTAAACTGTTACTTTTTTTTAAGAAATTTTAGAAGTTAAAAATAAGGATCTTTTAAATGATCAAAAAACCATTTATCTTTAAAAACTTTAAAGAGGCGCTTCTTTTGATTTTTGGTTTTGTTTTTTTTTTTTTTTTGCTTTATATGTGATAAAATCTATCTCTTTGATATGACCACAAATATTTAGGCCTTTTAATCTATTTTAATGTTTATTATATAAAAGCCAACATCATTGATCACACCTTTTATTTGAGGTTTGTTTTTATATGTATGTTTGACTTTTTTTATAAACAATACACTTGTTTGTTTTTGTTTTTGAAACAGAATAAAACGTTTTTTGTTTCGTTCTGTGGCTTATTATGTCAATATTTTGTTTTTAGCGGTTTTTAATGTCAAAATTAATGTCAAAATGTCATTGGCTTTAATTTAAGTTAAATTAATGATTTAAAACTTTTTGTTGGAAGTTATTAAATATTTGGTTTTATTTTAAATCCAAATTAATTAATAAAAATTCTTTTAAGCAAATGAAATATCAATTTTTGTTACGAAATATCTCTACAATTTCAATAGTAAAGCAAAACTGAGATGTTCTAAAAGAATATATTATTTAAAAGTGTAAAAGGTATTTTGAACAAATTAATTTTGAATAAATAAATTCGGACCTTTAGGACCTTAAAGAGTAAAATAATAATTTTGTATAAAAAAGTCTGTACGTTGATATAAATTTTGCCAATGATTTGGCATTATTTCAAAATTGTTTACTTACATATAAATCTTGGTTATAGTCTACAGAATCTTGGTTTTGAAATTTAGCAAAATTAGTTGACGAACACAAAACCTATAAGCGATTTTATAAATTCTTTAAAAACTTTAAATCGAGACGGAATTTTCGTTGCTATAAACCCGAAGAAAAATGTCAAACGGCTTTAAATAGCATGCAATTTATGATTGGACTTTAAAGCTTTGAACTATTGATCCAAATAAATTTCCTTACCAAGAAAAACTTTCTTGATTTTAATTATTATGTTGAAATAAAATGCAAAATTTACGTAAGAATATTGTTAATAATATCATGTATTTAAAAGCATTTTATGATTGGACTTTTAAGCTCTACATGAGCTTTAAATTTTTCACATCAAGAAATAAAATAAAAATATTCTTTATTTTAATCATTAAAAAATCAACATGTTGAAATGCATAATTTACGCAAGAATATTGTTAATAGTCTCCAGAATTTTTGTTTAGAAAATCAAAATCAGTAAACGATTTAAACAAGTTTTTGAAAATTTTAATTCGCAGGATTATTTGCTAAAACCCATAAGAAAAAAGTCAAATCTTATGCATTTAAAAGCGCTTTATAACAGAACTCCTTAAGAGCTTTAAACTTTTGAACCTAATAAATCTCCTACATATAAAAAAAAATCAACCTCGGTTTTAATAATTTTGAAACGCATAATTTATGCAAAATAGTTGTAAATAGTATCGAAAATCTTCGGTTAGAAATAGGCTTCATTATTGCTCTACAAGATCTTTTAACTTTTGACCTCATGAATTCTACACAAAGAACGAGAAAGATATAGTCGGTCAAGCCCGAACATATGATACCCTACAACATTGTGTGCATAAAAATTCGGGGAGGGGTCTTCTCTTTTCTAGACCTGTGGCCAATTGTGGACCGATACTTGTGTTAGGTGCAAAATAAAACATAAGAGTACAGAATATTATGTCGATATTAACATTTATATACATTTCTTCACTTTTGGGTGATTCCCGAAAGTGTGCCTTATATGGGGGCTATAGTAAATTAAGGACCGATCTTCGTTAAAATTGGCATTATTATTTATAAATATATAAAACATATTTGTGTCGAATATTAACTTGATACTAACATTTTAATGGGATTTATGTCCGTTAAGGTTAAGGTTTATATGGGAGCTATCATCAATTATGGACCGATCATGAAATTCGGCACACAGATTTAAACTTATATGGAACTTGTATGTGCCAAATTTCATTAAAATATTGATATGTTTAAGGGATTTATGATCGTTAAACCCCTTTTCTGGAAGAACATTTGTATGGGGCTAGGTAAAATAATGGACCGATCAAACCCAATTTCAATAGGCATCTTCCTTGGACTATAAGAAACCTATGTTCCATATTGCGACCTGTAGTTTGATTACAAGGTTTACGTTGACGGTCAGACGGACGGACGGACGGACGGACGGACATAGTGATTCTAAGCCGATTGGTATAAATTAAGGTGGGTATTAGACCAATACTTTTGGGTGTTACAAACATCAGCACAAACGCATAATACCCTCCCCACCTATGGTTGTATATGTTGTAAAAACAATCTAGATTTTAATGATCAAAAAGTCTTTATGGTGAAATGGATTCTTCAAAAGCATCAAAGCATTGGCATTATTCCCAATGCATGATTTATGCAAGAATATTGTTACTAGTCCCAAATTTTTTCAAAATTAGTTCTTTTACGAGATAGTTAGAAGCGATTTAATAAATTATTCTCCACATTAAAATTTAATTCCTTGACAAAACTCAGAAGTAAAAATGTGCAATGATTAAAACACTTCATCTTCCGATTTTTAAACACTACATAAGTTTTGATCCCAAGAAAACTTTGACCTAAGTTTATCGATCTAAAATTAATAATTTAAATGTAGAAAATCTAGTTGAAGGCATTTTGAATATTAACAAAGTGTACAAACTTCATACTTTTAACATTTGTAGTTTTCAACTCTAATACAAGACATAAAATAATAGCTCTTCCTCTTTCTTTTCTTCCCAGACATAATTATAGTTTTTAACTATTTTTCTTTCCCGTACTCATCACTTGTCAATTTTCCTGTATAATTGTAAAAATAATTTTTTCAAATTGATTAAATTATGTTTAAAGTGTTATATGAACTTCCGGTAGGATTTTAATAGTCAATCATATAAAAAAAAAAAAAAAAAAACAGGTGGCAGCATTGTACCACCCAATAATATGGCTGAAGTACTACTCTTGTATATGTTAATAATAAAAATGTTGCGTGCGAATATTAATACAATGACATTGCAAACATAAACTAAAGAAGGAAGAAAAAAAAAACTATAATTTCAATTTCATTGCAAAATTAAAATTGAAGAAATAAAAAAAAAAAAATAAATAAAATAAAAAACTGTAATTTAATTTTTGATTTCTAAAAGATGGTCAGAGTAGTACTTAAAGAGGCAACAAATAAATATAAAATGTTAAAACTGAGTGTGTTGGTTGGTGGGCAATTAACGGAACTTTTTGTGTGGTTGTTGTTTGTTGCTGTATTGCAATTGCAAGAATTAAGTAAATTTTTTTTTGCAAAAGGCAAGAGAGACAGTGTAAATGAAGAGAAAAGAAACAAATGACTTAAGGTCGAACTACATAAAATACTTTTGCTTCAACTGCAACTGACAGCTGCAGTAAAATACATGCATTTATATGGAACGAAACCAAATCAATACACCAAAGCTTTGCGTAAAGTATTTCAAGATGAAAAATGTTCAACTTTGAAGTATCGAAGTACGTAAATGCAATTTGACAGTTAAGTCGGAAATTTTAATTTTCAATTTCTTATTTCAACTGAGAACATAATTTAATTTTTACATTTTTATATTTTATTATATAAAATTTTAATATTAAAATAATGCAACGACTGGGTTAGTATGATTTATATGGTTGTGTCTTTAAGTAAATTAAATTTTTTAGTTTTATTTATTTATCTATTTATTTATTTATTTATTTATTTATTTGTTTATTTATTTATTTATTTATTTATTTATTTATTTATTTATTTATTTATTTATTTATTTATTTATTTATATATTTATTTATTTATTTATTTATTTATTTATTTATTTACTTATTTATTTATTTATTTTATTTTTTTTTTGATTTATTTATTTTCTTTTATTTATTTATTTTTTTTTTATTTATTTATTTTTTTTTTATTTATTTATTTTTTTTTTATTTATTTATTTATTTCAATTTTTTTTTTTTATTTATTTTAAGATTTTTTTAATTTGTCTCCTTCCATTTTCGACACTCTGTAATATTAAACACACTCTATAAAATATTTGTAACTTTACAATAATGTCGGTTTAGTTGGCTACTGAATTGCGCACAAATTATAGAAATTAATTATTAAAAACAAAGAAAAAAAAAAATAAATAATTATATATAAAAAAAAAAAAACACAAACAAAATTCAAATAATCACAAGTCATCTTAAAACATGAAGAGGCGTTTTTATATAAATATTTATTGTATTTTACCAATATTTATTTAGATTTTGTTTAAGGAATTCAAAAGATAATTACATAAATATTTAATAAAAATAAATAAAATTTAATAACGTTTTTTTATAAAATTAAAATTACCGAAAGATGTCGATGCATATGTTTGTAATCGTCAGCGATACACATTTTTTTTAAATTATTATTTTTTTTAAATTATTCCTAAAATCTGCCAAATTGTCAATAAATTATCTTAAAAATATTTTTAATATTACTAAATAAAAAAAACTCTGGTTAGTGATATTGATTACACGTTTTTCTAAAGACTGAATTGTTGGAAATTGAAAAAAAAAATTAAAGCACATAAAATGTTTTTGCATATTATTATCAGTTGTAAAACAAAATATTGATACTTCAAAAAAGAAAATAAATAAAAATAAATTTGGAAAAGCAAAAAAAACTGATAAGAAACCAAAATAAATTTAAAAAATCAAACACTGACATATATCGCCCTCTAACTTTAAATTTCAACATTAATTTCCAAATAAATAAAAAAGGTTTAAGAATTTGCTAAATGCAGCAACAAATAACACTCAGTTAAGTTTTCTACCCATTTCACATAAACAAATAATGTTGCTCAACTTTAGCTTTACCTTAAACTAGCAACATGTTTTCATTTTTATAATACAATACCTCTCTCAACATTTTATTTAGAATTTTTTTAGCAACAAAAGCTATTTCATTTATTTTATTTCACCTCTCTTCTATTATTTCTTCTCTTATTTTATTTCTTTCTTGTTGCATGTTTCAAATTGTTGAAGTAAAAAGCAAGGACCCGAAAACGTTTTATTTTTATTTTTCAATCAAAATAAATATCTTTAATGTTCAAAATATTTTTTCATTTGTTGAAAAAAATATGTGAGGGATTTTTATTTTTAAAATAAATATCCATCAATGATGAAAAAAATAAATATCTTTAACGATAAATATCTTTAACGATAAATATCAGTTCGAAAAAAATTTAAAATGATTGTTTTTTTATTCATACTTTTGTTTTGTTTTCAAAATATTTTTTTTATTCAAATGAAATTGTTGTTGTTTAGAATTTTTTCCATCCGATGAAAAAAGTTCAAAATAATTTTCAACTTTTGAAATAAATATCACAAAAGATATTTATATTTTTATTTTCATCATGATGAAAAAAATTAAAATATTGATGAAAATAATAAAAATCATGATGGATTTTTATTATTTTTTGAACATTAAAGATTGTTTTTCGATTGAAATAAAAATAAAAAGATTGTTTTTTTAGTATTAAAATCCGGTCTCTGGTAAAAAGCACAATGTCAAATTTATCTTTTGCAAAAAAAAAAAAAAAGCCGGTAAAATCAGATGTTTTTTCTGTAATGTGGTGAGTTTGTTATTATTTCTATGTGTGTGTGTTGTTTTAATGGTGAGATTATCATGTAAGTATTTGTTTACATTTTTTTATACGTGGCCTTTGTAAATGAATATGTTTTTGATTTGTTTTATAAATCGTAAAATATGTAAGTTGTTTTTTATAAACTATAGATTATTTTTAGTAGTTTTTTTCTATTAAGTCATATTATAATGATAGTGCAAAAAAACGTCATTCAATTTAAAAGACTATTTTTTGTCTTGAGGTAAATCGACAAAACAAATGAAACTGCACGTTCAAATATGTGTAAAAGAATTAATTCTTTGAACATTTTTGAAAACAACCATTTACGTAGATGTTTCCTTTACTATTCTAAATCTGAGCAAAATTTTTGATATTTAGTTAATTTCAAAAAATTATTTGCGATACCCTCAATTTAGAATAAAATCTTCCGATTTAGTAAATTGGTTTAAATAATCAGCTTAAAGCAATGAAATTTTTCCATTCCATGAAGTTTTTCGAACTTGGAAAGTTAATATTAATGTTTATATTTAGTATTGTATTTTTATTCGAAAATACAATACCTTTTTTCGATATACCTGCAACATAGCCAGGAGACAATTAAGTAGATACAGAATTTGCTCGCCTATGGGAGAATGTCTCATCTAAGAAAGTATAAAAGTTTTGTCTCATAACCTCTTGGAAGATCGCATAAGTTGCTATTGCTTGAGAAGAGCAAACCAAACAGTTCTCCTAAAAGCGTGGTTTTTTAAATTATTTGATCAGTTTTAAAAGTTGTCACATTTAGTAGAAATTTAACATGAAGTCATATGAAAAACCTTCAAAATCTCAGAGGAATATTCTTTTACACAGACAAAACAATTTTCGGAAAAACGTCAATTAAATTATTATTAAGAATTTTAAAATGATTTCAAATATTTTAATAAATAAATAAATTTCTCAAAATCTAAGTTTTCTTACAAATTAAATTCATATTTTATATATAAAAACTTTAATCCAATTTATGCCAAATGATAGATATTCAATTAATTTGTTCACTGAAATTTTAACTATTAAAAAATTGTATATGATCAATTATTGTTCATTTATTTTTCATTAACCAATTAATTTATACAATTAGAAAAATTATTGAAAGCCGATAGGTGGTTTTATTTTTTAAATAGATATACAAGAAAATTTTAATTTTGATCACTTGAATAATTGATACAATTAAAAAAGTTATTGAAACAAATTACATTTTTGACGAAACGTTTAACTGACAATATCAATTATTTATTTAATTGATCAAATTTCAAATTTTCTAATATTATTTACTAAAAATAAAAAAAATTTATTTATTTATTTTGGTTATTGTATCAATTAATTTATCAAATATAAATAAAAATTTGTGATAATTTTAATAATTGAATATGTGAAAACTTTTTCTTATAGGTTGAATTTCAATTAATAAATTAATTGAATAAGTATTATTCGTAATATAAATTGAATTTTAAATTTTTCTATGTAAATTTTGAATTTAATTTCTTAAAATACTTAAATTTTGATTCATTTACTTAATTTTAAAAATATTTGAAATCATTTTAAAATTCCGATTGACGTTTATTTAAATTTTTTGAAAATATTTTTTTCTGTGTATGATTTTGAAAAAAAATAAATAAAACATTAAAAATGGATACTGGGGGTTTTATTGTGTTCTTGCATACGTAAAGAAAATCGTTCGAAATTGTATTTAAAATACATTGATTTTCGAAAACGATTTCTTTTGAATCGAATACCATAACATCCCCTTCGAAGATCGAATTTCAAAGAAGTATTTTTAGTAGAGATATTTTGTGTTCGTACAATGTTAGAAGAGATACAAAGTTGGGTTTATCAAATCGACTTTCGAATAATCGAACAATCGACTTTTTGTTGTAAAAAGTCGAAAAGTCGAAGTCGACTTTTTGATTTGAAAATTGTCGATAAATCGACTTTCTTGATGCCAAAAGTCGAAAACAGTCGGAAAAAGTCTAAAATAGTCGAAAAGTCGAAAATAGTCGGAAAAAGTCGAAAATAGTCGAAAAGTCGAAAATAGTCGAAAAGTCGGAAAAAGTTGAAAATAGTCGGAAAAAGTCGAAAATAGTCGGAAAAATCGAAAATAGTCGGAAAGTAGAAAAATGTTTAAAAAATTATCCTATTTAAAATGAATAGTTTCTTTTCAGCTTTTATTTATATACCATTAAACCGTGTAGTTAATACATATTTTTGTGTGTAACTAGCACTCTCATTGGATAGATTTGTTTGTTAATCAATCAATATATTTGTTTGCGTTGTATTCATTTTTATTTTTAAAGTTTTTATTAGACAATTAACAAAAAATAGTCAATAGTCAAAAAAAGTCGAAAATAGTCGGAAAAAGTTGAAAATAGTCGGAAAAAGTTGAAAAGTCGGAAAAAGTCGAAAATAGTCGGAAAAAGTCGAAAATAGTCGGAAAAAGTCGAAAAGTCGATTATTTCAAAATTAAAAAAAGTCGAAAAGTCGAAAAATCGACTATTTAATAATTGAAAAAGTCGAAAAGTCGAAAAATCGACTATTTAAAAATTAAAAAAGTCGAAAAATCGAAAAGTCGACTTTTTGTTGAAACTGTAAAACCCTAATACAAAGCAGGGAATGTATTGATGTTTTTATGATTGGTGTCAATATTATCTACAACGATATACGACGTAGTGGTCTAAGTCCATTATTTTCGATATTTTATATTATATTGGTGTATGCTAATTTAATCAGCCGTTTTTTTTTTTCTCAAAGATTATAAAGTTCAGTTTTTCCAAAAATTCGAAAAAATTTAAGGACACGGAAGAATAATTTGGTTTAAAATTTCCCATATTCTGTTTTTAATGGTATTCAAAGTTTGGCTTTTGACTATTGAAAAAAAGTTCCTTTAAATCTCTGCAATGAATCTGATTTTCTTGTTAGCCATCATATAACAATAACTACAAATTGATAGTGATCATAAAGTTTGAATCATTTGCTAATAATATTGAAACTAAAATTTTAATTACGGAAAGACTAAGAAAAAAATACAATGAATAGGTAAAAAAAAGAATAAGAATCGAGAAGGTAAAATCAGAAAGTATTTATTTAATTTCTGAATTTTGAAATATTATATTAAACCATAATTCCATATTTTATATTAAGTCAATCATTTAAAGTCTTTAATTTACAAAGAAATCAAATTTGGTGTTTTTAACAAAAAACAAATTTTTAAACAATTAAAAAAAGCTTTCTTAAGCATAATTTACGACAATTTTTTGTTAATAATATAGCTTTCTCTATAAAAAAATAAAAAAAAAAAAAAAAAAAAAAACACCGACTGCTGTTCTACTTTGTGGTGAATTTTCGTAAAATTTTGTTTGCTAAATTTCGGCTTGAAATAAACAAAAACAAGACAGGTTAGTTAAACAATAAAAAAAAAAAAATCACCGATTTTAACAAATATTTTTTTTCTTTTCATAATTAGCCGATTGGTCTTGTGTAAATTAAAAAAAAGTCGCAGCTTTTTAAACAATTAAATATATAATATATTTAAGCATGTATATATGTATTTAAATGTACATAGTTTGTATATAAAATGACCTTATGTTGTTATAGTTACAAGCTTTTTATATTATGTATGTTGTATATTACTTAAAACAACTCTACATTATACTTAAGTTTTAAGTGCGAATATTACTTTTTTCTTTCGTTTTTAATAGTCTTAAAATAATGTGCGTGATTCAAAGTTCATTTTAAGTTAACACAGGTTTTGCGTTTTACTTTTTTTGAAATAATGCTGTATTTAAGGTGCAATTACAATTGTAGCGTTAAGCTACCATTTCTAAGTAAAATAGAAGTTAAGAATTGGAGATCAACTCTCTAAAAATTTAATAAAAATTAATTAAAAATAATGTTTAAAATTAAAAATAATGTTTAAATATTAATCTTGTTCCCTGTTGGTGCTGTTGTGAAGTTAACTACCAGCAGTTTTAGACCAGACGTTTATATTGGAAGTTTTGTATATAAGGAGTGAGATCGAAAAAATCTTAACATATATAAAATTTAATAATTTGGAAACGGTTAATCTTAAAGTTTTGGTTGTTTTTTTATTTAATTGATATTATACTACAGATTACAGAAAAATATAACTTGTATACTTCTAACCACTACTTATGAACTAGTGTCACTTTAAAATCTTCCGTCTTCTTTTAAAATCTTAAAAATTTTGGGACACCCCTTTTATCATCTTCGATTCTCTTTTTACAAAAGCCCAATATCTCTTCACTGGTCTTAGTATTTTGAGTCCGCTCTTATAGAGCAATACCAAGTTCTGGGACCTTTCCCAATATAATGAAATCTCCCGTAGTTAAGGAAAATCTCTTCCAACATAGGAGTTGATCTTTTTTCTGTGATATCTCACCAGGGATACCGAAAAAAAAAAATAGGACAAACAAAATCGTTAAAAGATAACGGTCATTGGCAAAAATGATCATGGGAAGGACGGGAGCCTGTCTACAGAGTTAAGTCAGATTTAATGTAATAAAAAATTTATTTTTTATTTAAAAAATGTTACGAGTATTAACATTTTTTAAAATTAATTTCTCAATGTACATTATTATTATTATTTCATATATAAATACAAGTTCTCCTGCAGTTCATTTCTTTATTCCCCTGTAGTTTATCGCCTAACGCTGTTATTGTGTCTCGCCTGAACTACTTTAAGACTCTTCTCCCCTTTTAGAAGAAATATGACAAATGTTTTTGCAAAATTAAAAAAGTAAAAAAAAAAACAACAACACAATTAAATGAATCATTGAACTTTTTCAAAGAATTTGTTCTCTTTTCATTTTGTTTTAATTATTTTTTGTTTATTTCAAGCTAAAGTTGTTATTCTCACTCTCTTTCTAAAAACAAACATAATAAAAATATAATATGAAATCTTTAACTAAGGAGCACTTTAATGTTAAGTTTTGGTGTTGTTTTTGTTTAAATACTAATTAATATTTAATAATTTTTTTCAATTGTTTTTTATTTATTATCTTTAACAGTTCTGTTTTTTTGTTTGATGTATTACAGTTTATAAAACTCACGCGATTTTTTTTTTTTGGTACAAAATATTTATTTATTTTTATTTTTTTTTTTTAGTTTTAATACAATTTCAAGTGGAGGTCGTTTTTTATTTTCTTTGTTTTGAGCATTTTGTTATTTTTAATTAGAAAGTCTTATTAAATAATAAGAGAATTTATGATTTGTTGGTCAATTAATGACAAAAATAATATTAAAAACTGCCTACATATACATACATAATTATCAGGCTTAGTAATGATGAGAAGCATTAATAGAAATATTTAGGCAACTCATAGTTAAAGTGGTAAAGTCTAAACGTAATTTAAAGTTAAGTAAGCTAATAAAATAGTATTTTTCCACTTCTTTTATAATGTAATTTATTTTATAACTTATTAGTTCATTAACACTTTTCGAATAGATATTTTTGTTTTGTTTTACTGTTATATTATATTTTAATTCATTTACAACTTAAATTTTTTTTTATAAACAAATTGCTTACGCTATTAAAACACTTTGAAATTGGTGAAAAACCAAACAAAGAAAGAAATGGCAAAAAATAATATTAATTTAACTATATATGCAATAGATAAGCACAAAAAAATATAATACAATATCTGCATTTAAAGCAAATAAAATAAAAAAAAAATAAAAATAGAATGTTTTGAATTTTATTTTCCATAAATTAATTATGACAAATATGTATTTTTTTTTGCTAAAAAGTGATCATAAAAATAAGAAAAGTGAGCAAAATATTTTTTATATTTTTTATTTTATAACGATTACTTTTTTGAGTTGCACTCTTTTTTTGATTTTAACAATGACAATTGAGGTCATTAGCAATAAATTTTAAAAATAAACAATTTATTACAACGAAAAAAAAAAAAAAATATATAAAATATTGTTAAATGTTCTTAACACAAAATATTTAAAAAAAAAAAAATAAATGCAGCAAAAAATAAACATCAAATATGTAAAAAAATATTTAAATCTCATTATTAATTTTCTCAAGAACATCCAGTTTATTTTGTATATAATAAATGATTTAATAGCATATGAGTATATATAGGATTTTGTTGTTATTTTTTTAATAATATATTTAATTTTTTTTTTTTTTTATTTTTATGTCTGTAAGTCGGTTATTTAATTAAAAGATTTAAAAATAAGTTGAAACACATTTAATTTGCATTAAATGTTTAAATTTATTTTTGTGGTGATATAAAATATATAGGTACAGACTATTGAAAAGATTTTTATACCCTACACCGCCTTGGGTGGTTAAGGTATTATGCGTTTGTGCTGATGTTTGTAACGCACAGAAAAAATTATCGGACCCCCACCTTAAAGCATACCGTTCGACTCAGAATCACTTTCTTAGTCGATTTAACGATGTCCGTCCGTCTGGCTGGCTGTCTGTCTATGTAAACCTTGGGAACAAAGTACAGGTCGCAATTTTAAAGATATCTTGATGAAATAATTATTTTTACACAAGGACGAAGCCTATTGAAATTGGTCATGATCGGTCCATTATTACACCTAGCCCCCATACAAATGTCCTCCCGGAATGGGGTTTAACGATCATAAATGCCTTAAATATAGCAATATAGCGTTACAAAGGAGTTTCGTATAATTGTCAATATTTGTGCCAAATTTCATCAAATTTCATTCGTCCATAATTGACCAGAGCTTCCATATAAATAAATAAATTACTTTAACTTGCATAAATCCCATACGAATGATAGTATCAAGTTAATATTCGACACAAACAAGTTTTATGTAGGTAGAAACAACATTGCCAAAGTTTATGAATCGGTCCATAATTTACCATAGCTCCCATATAAACCCATTCCGGGAATCGCCCTAAAGGGCATAAAATTATAAAGATGTTAGTATCAATGCATTGTTCTGTATTTATTTTACATTTAGTAAAAGTGTTGGTCTACAATTAGCCACAGATCTAATTTTTAGCTCATACGCAATGGTGTAGGGTATCTCTCTCATTATTTTGTTTTATTATATAAAGTTATATAAAACTAAACATTTGTAGTTTAAAACAAAATCCAAATTTCAACTCGATAATTTCCGCTATAGCTGTATAAATTTAATTGAATAAAATTTTGTTCTGCAGTCGGTTTCGTCAGCTGCGCTTTAACATTTTTATACCCTGCATCAAAAAAACATGATTGATTTTGTCATTCCGTGTGTAACATATCGAAAAAATTATTTAAGACACCATAAAGTATATATTTTCTGGGTCCTAGTTAGATTCTGATTCGATCTAGCTATGGCCATCTGTTGAAAGCAGAATAGGGCTCGAACGGGACAACCTAGGGGTACGAAAGTTTCTTGAGTCATAATATTATACAAAGAAGTCACGACCACTGAATGGTAACCTGTTAATGGAAGGCAAATAGTATCTTAAGGCTGTAGGACTCAGGCAAAATAGAAAGGATTTTGAGAGAAAATCACCTCATCTCTGGAAGAAAAGTGTCACAAAAAGTTAATTGCTTTGAATCTTTATCAGAAAATTCTAAAGGAAGTCTAGCCTGAAGACTTTTAAAGTAAGAAAAAAATCCTAATAGAAACGCAAGCAAGAATTTGGAAGTAAAAAATAACATGAAAGTACTTTGGACGAATTTTTTCAGAAATTTAATTTCTGTATATTAGACGATGAAACGTTCGTACAGGGTGACTTTTTTCAACTTCCTAGCCAGGAATTCTATGTCGCAGATGCTAGAGGGATTATGGTAGAAAAATTTCGTGTATCAAAGAAATCAAAATTCCCAAAAAAGTTTTTGATTTGGGAAGTCATATGCATACGTAGGAATGAACCACTTCATTCTTAAAAAATGGGTGCCTTTGGAATAGACTTCTCCTTTCCTAATAAAATTCAGTGTATCCGCTGTTTTCTAGCCTGTTTCCGCTTCTTCTCATTACAACAACAAAACAATGGAATTGTAACAAAGAAATTGTAAGAGTTTGTACCGAAAGAGGCTAATCCATCAAATTGTCCGAAACTCCGTGCAATTGAAAGATATTGGACTATAGTAAAAAATAATTTAAAGGACATTAAAAGCTCAGCATAAAATGAAATGGAGTTTAAAAATAAGTGGACTTATTCGAGCAAAAAAGTGACCGAAACACAATAAAACCTTTAATTATAATAATTCTGGAAAATATCAGATATTTCCTTAAAAACCAACAGGAAATAATTTATTATTTTATGTTTAGAACTTGATCATAACAGTCATTAATAAAAATATCACTTTAAAAAAAATTCGCCCACTGGTTTAGTTTCTATAAGCAGATTTGCATGTACGGATTTTTTCGTGCGCAGTCCTTATGTTAAAAACTCTTGGAACTTTGTGATATTTCATCTCTGCTCAAATATTTATATATATTTTTTGTTTTTTTTATTTTGCATTTTGTTCAACAACAAAAATTAAAGTGTTAAAAACAATTGTAACTCTTTTGTCTATCTTTATAATTAAAGCAATTTACATAACAAATGATTGAAAAAATAGCATCAAAAAAATATTAAAAATAGCAATTCTAAATTCGTAGGCGAGTGAGTTAAAGAATATGTAAAAGTTTAGTATGCCCTTCTCTCTCTCCTATAAACTCAGAATTCCTGCAAGGAAAATTGACGTGTGTGAATACCGACTTATATAAACAATTTCTTTAATATGTCCCACTGTGTTCAGTGGCATCAATGTTTATTACATTGAATAGCGTATGTGTTTGTTTTTTATTGAAAATCATGAAAAGTGCGTTTTTGTGTGCAAAAATAAAATAAAAAAATATTTATTTTTTTAACAAAAAAATTTAAATGCATAAACAAACAAAAGTTTCGACAAAAATAGTTTATAGGAAAATATTTATGTATAAAAATATTTCAACAGACACACTTTTTGAAGTGACCATTGTCCTCAATTAAAATTAAAACGTTTAAATATACTCTACATTAAAAAAAAAAAAAACTTTCGTAATTTATTTGAAATACAAAAGCACCTTAAAATATTATTTCTATAAAATAAGGTTTGGAACCACAATAAATATTAATTAAAATTCTAATTTAAAAACACGATTAACTAACCCAAAAGCTTAGACATTTTAAAATACTTTGATAACATATGTATTAGAGCTAAAAAAATATTTTTACAAAATAAGTTTATAAAAAAGAAATCATTAAAAATTTTGATTTTATTTTTTTTTTTCAGTAAAAAAATATTCAGTAAAAATCTAATTATTGTTTTCGTTTAGTTTAAAAACAGCAAACATTTTTTTAATTCCTCTTAATTTAATAAATATATAATTAAAAAAAAATCGTTCTATAAAGTTGTTTGAAAAATTTTCCTTAATTCTAAGTAAAACAATTACAATAAAATTGATTTTATTGTTAAGGGGAGGTAATGACAGAAAAGAGGTATGTATGTAGCTATGATTATTGATTTTTAATAGGTATAATATAAAAGTGATTATTATAAAATCACCTTTACTACCGGTATTGCCATAACCCAGCAGATTGCATAGATACATACATTGCTAGATATAAAACATCAAGTGTATAGACAATTTGTATTTCTAATTTACATAGCGTATGGTAATTTGTAAAGAAGATATGTATGTATGTATAATTGTAGATATGTAAATATATGTAGGTACTCGTGTATTATTTTGATATAATTATTGATTAGTACAAATACTTTTCATAAGTTACAGATTACAGTGTAAAGCAAAGCAAAGAAAATTTTAATAGAGAAAAATATATTTTATTAGCTAATAACACTGGTCAGTAGTAAAATCCTCCCTTAAAAAAGAATATGTGGACTATATGGAATTTAACGTCTCAAACATAAACCTGTCTTTAGTTTTTTTCTATCAGGTCCTGATCTTGTTTATAGTTTTGCCTAATATTTTTAAAATTATACATTTGGTAGGTAGGGTAGGGGAAATAAAGATGATGATGTGTGTGCTGTAATAAACTTTCGCGTCGGCCATCGAATAATGTAATACATCATTCCAGCAAAAAAAAAAAAAAAGATAAAGTGCTATCAAAAAGATTTTCACCACATCAGAAGTAGACCAAAGTGCATATTTTGTGCTATTTTGGAAATTATTAATAATTACTTCCGAAAAAGCGAAGAAAATTTTATTTTTTGCAGAAAAAGGTTAATAACAGCTAAGAAAATTAAAATTTCACAAATATAAAAGTATTTTTATTATCTTTTAATAGGGCTAAACATAATTTTCATCAAATAATTTTATAAAAATAGTTTTAAGAGAAAAACTTCAAAAGCAATGAAAAGAAGAATATCCTATCGATGACAACTATGGATTATAAAAATTAACTTTTGCACATCTTTTGCAGCATTAAGTACTTTCTTTCAATGACATTGCAATTTCATTTTTTCACTTTTTTCCACAAAATTAAAAAAAAAAAAAAATTGAACTGTCGAAAAAAACGGCTCGGCCGAATCTATATACCCACCATCAACTTTTTAAAATTTTAAGTTATATGGGAGATGGGCGGGTAAGTAGGCGGACCACGCCCATTATTTGTTTTCGAGTTTACATTGGTCCTTCAACTATTTGTACAAAATTTCGTTGACGTTTCTCCTTATATGTTTTTATTGACCCTCGAACTATTTGTACAAAATTTCGTTTCACACCTCTCTGAACAAATTTTAAACACATTCCACTTTGCCTTCTACAAAAATTCTTCAAAGAATGCCTCGGCGGCTTCCTTTTTCCTTTCATTAAAGGTGAAATAGAAGGTATATCACTTAATTTTTGACTTTCTCATTACAAACAGAAAAAATTTTAATTGCGAGACTTACGAAGCTCAAAACTATTCAGTCTTATTGTAAGTGTCGATAAAGAAAGTAGTCCGCATGTCTTTGTTTAAAATTTTTATTTCAAACTCATTTGTAATAGCATTGCATATACAAAAGAGAGCATATTTATTTATTTAAGAGTCCTTGCCTTCTCGCATCTTTTTGGAAGGGAGATGGGAAGGCCTTGCCTCCAATGATATGCCGTGTAAAAAAGAAATTATGTTGGAATGCAAGTGGCATGCCTTGTGGACCCAAAATAAAGCATTTTAGAATGTCTTTTAAGTCCTTCTTTTCCCGACTGGTACAAATAATTGTTACAAAGATATTTTATGTTTACTTCAAAAATAATTTTATTACGGAAACGGGTGTGATTATTGTAATAAAAATATGGTTATTGCGATTATGTAAATTATTCCAGTGACCATAGTGCTGCAACAATTTTCGAAATACATAGTACATTTTCATAAAAAATTAAAAAAAAAAAAAAAATAAATGTACAATTAAAAGAAAAATATAATATTCGGAATTGGATTTAAAATACATTGATTTTCAAAACTTTTTTCTTTAGAACCAAATTAAGCAACAACCCCCCAGTTGCCATAAAAATATGTAGAAGCGATAAACTTTAATAAAATTTAATATTCTATTTTCAAAAATGTGGTTAATAAAAAAAACTTTTTCAATATCTTAAAAAATGGTCTTTTAAAATTAAAAAAAAAAAAAAAAAAAAAAACACGAGAATAATATATATCTGTTTATTTTAACACAAGCAAATATAAGAAAATAGCTGATTTCATACACAATTGTTTGTAGCTCTTTTTTATACCCACCATAAAAAAGATGGGGGTATATTGATTTTGTCATTCCGTGTATAAACATGTCGAAGGAATCATTTAAAGTATATATTTTCTGGGTCCTGGTTCGAATCTGAGTCTATCTAGCTATGTCCGTCCGTCTGTCTGTTGAAAGAAGGATAGGGACAACGTAGGGGGACGAAATTTGGCCCAAATATTTATCTTATATAAGATTTGTTTGGTATTGAAAATGGGCAAAATCGGTTAATAAACAAAAAAAAATTATGGCTAAAAACTAGAAATACAGGGTGTCCGTTGTAGCTTAATTTCATACTTTTCTGCTGATATCTCTTAAACAAAAGCATGTATGACAACGAAATATTGTACGGATAGTTTGGGGGTCGATATAAGCTTGGAAACCAAAAATGGGCGTGGTGCGCCCACTTTTCTGCCCATCTCCCTTATAAAAAAAAAAAAATTTAAAAAAGTTGATGGTGGGTATACAGATTCGGCCGAGCCGAATATAACATTCGCTCTTGTTATTATTTAAGGCTTTATTTGTTTTGCACATTACTGTAAAAATCATGTAGGAGTGTTACTGTGGAAAATAATCTGTTTTACTTAATATCTAAAATTGTTTTTATTTTAACGAAGGTGTTATCTTTAAAACATGTTTCAGATTCATATTTGTAAAGTAAAATAATTACCGCCACAAAGACGCAATAATAAATCTGCAGATAATAATGAAATATACATATCAGACAATTTTGATAAATAATTTTGGTTTACAAACATTAAAGTTCTATCATGTTTGTTTATAATATTTTATAATACCAAGAGACCTGAGAAGAAACCGTCCCAGCAAAAACTTTGCTTTCCTGGTAAGCTAGCAGGTATAATTGGAAATAAAAATAAACTACTTATTTTTTGTCTCAATAACTAGTTATTTTTGTTCGAGTTGTCCATGAATTCTAGTAGTTATTTTTAGACTCTAGTGATACTAAAAAATATGTGCCTAAACATAAATAAAAGTATAAAAAATAAAAACGAAAAAATTTGCCGTCAGTGAGTTTTGAACTTGGGACCCTATTAACTAGTCGTTTTTAATGACTAACGTCATACTCACTACACCATCTCGCACTTAATATTCGAAGCTAAAAAACTTGTTTTAGCATAAAATATATTTTTAAATTATTTTGTTAAAAAAACGAATAGCATCAGAATGGGGTTGAACCGGCAACCTTCTGGTTGCTAATCCTGCGTTCTAGACAACTGATCCATGTGATTGTAACTTACTCCGCAATTATACTATTGAGTACTTATTTATGTAATGTAGAGAAGGCAAATAATAATGACGCTTACTTTCCAGGAAAGTACTTTAATAAGTAGTTGCCATTACCGAAGACCAAAAAGTTTTTGCTGGGGTATATTTGATGATGCTTTTCATAGAACTAACTATGCTATAAATGAACCAATTGCAAGATGTTTAAAATTAAGTAATAGCATTTCTCCTCTTTTAAATTTTAATGTAAATAAAGATAATTTTAAATTAAATTTATTTATGTTATATAATTAATTTAAGTAATCTGTAAGATCAAATCTGTAGATGAAATAATAAATAAAATAAATAAAAGTTATTACAGCTATGGAGATTTTTTAGTTTAAACTTAATTGTAAAGTTTTTTTTTTTTTGTAATTTATAATTCTTTTTAAGAATAAAAATTTACTTTTTAATAGGTTTATTCAGAAAATCATTTAACATTTTCCTAAACTTTTTGCTCTAGTTAATTTTAGTTACTTTTGTCTTTTCATTTCAATCATAAGTTATATATTTGCTTTAATTTCAATCATTTTTTTTATTTAGTTTCATATTTTAACAACATTTACCTCTTTAGTTAATTCCACCGAATTAATGAAAGGACTTAAATCCACTCCACTACCACTGCTTTCTACTTCTGTGGCCTCTTCGGGTTCCTCTTTTTTAACTGAAACTTCCGATATGGCTACTTCATCTGTTGTTAAAGCTGTTGCAGTTCTAGTATTCATAACACCTATTAATAAAGCCTTTTCATCTTCATCATCTAATTGTTCTAATTTAATGCCAGCTCCTTCATCTGGATTTGGGAAAGTATCATTTAAAGCTACTGCTCCTTCAGATTCTGAAGTAGATGCTGAACTGCCAATAGTGGGAAGAAATGCATCTAATTGCAGATCAAATGGATTATTATCTTGTTGTCCATCTTTTAGGGGTAAATTGCCATAATGAGAATTCATAATGGGTAAATCATTGAAATCATTAAGATCAGCTAGATTTTGTTCCCATACCGAACGTTGATCTTGAAAATTTTCCAAATTCATAAATAATTCAATTTCAGAGGGGGGTAAATTATTTAATTGTGAAGCATTTGTAGCTCCAGGCGCTGTAACCACAGAACTGACAGTAGCCGAACTGGAATCTAGTGTTGAAGAGCTGGTAGTTGTGGTAGAAGAACCTGTGGAGGGTGAATTATTAGAGGGTGTTGATGGTATTGCTTGCATTTCCTGTAAGGCGGCTGTTTGATTAGAACTTTCATTCGAAACATTTAGTAAATAAGCTGTAACATTATATTGTGTGGCCAGATGATCATTTTGTCGATCAAATCTTATTAGATCTTCGATTAAAGGCATCATAGTCTTACGATTGGCATAGGGATATTCTACCATGGGCACTGCCCGTAACATTTCCAATTCCCAACCATCGCCATCCCTTAGTTCTAATTGGGAGTCCCAATTACGTAGTCTTTGCTGCAAATAATTATCAGGATCGACATTCAATAGACTTAAGGCCAAAGCCAATTGCAACATTTTCATTGCATATGATTTTTTATTCGAGATCATTTTGAAGATGCGTGTTAATGTTTTTTTGAGGATGAGGTTATTGGAGGAAAGGGGTAGTTTCGAGGAGGTCGCTGCTCAAGTAAAATTTGTAATATGTTTTGGTATTCAACAATAACAATTTTTGTTGTTAATAATGATGATGTTAATATACAGATTATTATCGTTGTTGTTGTTCAGAAAGAATTGGGGACGTGTAGGCGTAAAACAAAGCCAAATTGTTTGGAAAAACTGACCGACCTCCTACCCCTTAATATATATAATGTGTGACAACACTGTACGTTTTGTTTTCAACTGTTCTACAGTTCAATAACGTTGTCTTCTCCTTGTTTGGTTTTTAAGTTTATTTCTGTTTTTATTTTTATTTTTTTCCTTCTTACAGCAGATTTTTTCAATCAAATAATATTTTTTTTTTCAATTACTTTATGCAGTAGCTGAGTTTACGTAGTCTACTGTTGCTGTTGTTGTTGTTCTTGTTGTTTGTTGTATTCCTCTTTGTGTCTTTTTGGAACGCAATTTATTTGTTGGTTATGTGTTTCACTTCCTAAAGCAGCATTTATTTCATTTGTCTTTTGTTTTATTTCTTTAAACAATTTTGTTAATGTTTCTTTCTTTGGTTATTATTTTTTTATTCGGTTTCAATAAATAATAATGACCTCGTTGGCCAATAAATGGCCCCGAGCTGGTGTCTGTAATTGATGATTTTTTTTTTGACGACGTTTCTTTTTTTTTTTTTCTTTATTTATTTGCGTTTTGTTTTCATAAAATTTTTTTAATAGTTTTGCCAAAAAATTATACGGTAAAATCTAAAACGAGATAAAGAAGTAGAAAGAGAAAATTAGTAAAAATGTTGCTTTTTTTAATTGATTTCTATAGAATTGTTAGCTTTGACTAAATATTGATGAATATGTATGATTGTATGAGTTAAAAAGATATTAGTTATTTGTTTATAATCAACGAAATTTGTGGTATTAAGAAAATTTATGTATTTAGCTTAGTTTTGAACTTTGTGATTTTATTAATGAGATATATAATGAGTTAATGAAGAATGGAAGATTTCTCTAAACTATCAACAGCAGTGACCTTAATGCAGTTATATTTTAAATTTAAAATGAGGTAAACAAAATATGATATAAAATTGGTATAACCCCCTTTAAATGTTAATTGAATTTTTAAGAACTTTGAGACCCAGCTTTCTTTCTATTTTTTATTTTTTATTTTTTTTCTTATAATAAATCAAAATTACAATTGTCAATTAAAAAAGGTATCATAACGTTTCTAACAAGAAATTTTAATTAGAATTTAATATTTTATAATAAAAAATTTACATATATAAAACTAACTGATGTGGTAGAATGATTTTAGAAAAAACAATTTTTATTAATAGTTACATTAACTCGACCCAAAGTTATAAATAAGATTTTTTTTTTTGTCTACATGATACACATTTTTCAGTTCTTGTTCATTTTTGGTACAATTCCAATTTAGTTCTAAAAAAATTTATGCTCAATTCCAGTTTAATTATAGTTTTACTGCGGTTCTAGTTTTAATTCAATTCTTGTTCAGTATTAGTTCAGTTCCAGTACAGTTTTAATGTAGTTAAAGTTCAGTTTAAGTGTAGTTCTATTTGAGTTCCAGTTCATTTCTAGTCCAATTCCATTTTAGTTCGAAATTAATTCTAGTTCAGTTCTGTTTTAGTTCAAATTTACTTTATATTCAATAATTCTTAGTTCTATTTTACTTCTTTTCTGGTTCAGTTTTAGTTCTGATTCACTTCATTTCTACTTTGGTTTAGTTCTAGTTCAGTTTTAATTTATTTCAAGTTCAGTTTCAACACAGTCCTATTTCAGTTATACTTCAGTTCTAATTCAGTTTTATCTCAGCTCCAGTTCAGTTCTAGTTCGGTTCTTATGTAGTTCTAGTTTAATTCAGTTATAGCTGAATAAATTCTAGTTTAATTTTTTTTTTCATTTCCAGCTGTAGTTCTAGATCATTTCTGGTTCAGTTATAGTTCAGTTCAAGTTCAGTTCCAATTCAGTTCTAGTTGAGTAAATTTTAGTTCAGTTCGAATTCAATTCATTTCTAGTTGAGTAAATTCCAGTTGAGGTCTAGTTCTATTTCAGTTCAAGTTCAGTTTTAGTTCAGTTCTAGTTCAATTCTAGTTCAGTTCCAGTTCAGTTCTAGTTCAGTTCGAGTTCAATTCTAGTTCTAGTTCAGTTCTAGTTCAATTCTACTTCAGTTCTAGTTCATTTTCAGTTCAAGTTCATTTCCAGTTCAGTTCTAGTTCAGTTCTAATTTAGTTTAGTTCTAGTTGAGTAAATTCTAGTTCCGTTTTATCTCAGGTTCCAGTTCAGTTTTATTCCATATCTAGTCTATTTCTGGTTCTTATCTTGTTTAGTTTTAGTTTAGCTGTAGTTCAATACTAGATATGTTCTAGTTTATTTCAATTTAAGTTCTACCTTAATTCAAGTTGAATTTTAGTTTTAGTTCAAGATTAGTTTTCCTTAAAGAATTGTGAATACATTACGTAGTAGTTCGTCTCGGAAATACCGGAGTCTGAAGAGGTTCTAAAAGAATATCACTGCTGCGATTGAAAAGTTGACATAAAAGACTCGCCAATATGCATCACATCGTTGCGTTCAATACTTCAGCTTATTTTGTGGAAAGACTGGAAGATGTGTATTTATAAAGTGTTCACACCACATTCAATTTTAACAACACATCAAATACTATTTTTTGTAAACATGCTAAAGAATTTATACTCTTAGCAAAAATTTCCGGTAAGTGTACGACAACTATCGCAATTAAAAATGCCCAAGATGTTTCTAAATGATTTTCAACATGGCAGAGTCCACCTGACTGATAACATTTTCCATAAATTAATATAAAAAAATGTTAATGGTAAAAAATACTATAAATTAGATTTTCAAATTACTCGGAAATTTCGGAATATTTTCTAACTTCTCCACTTTAATGAGAAAATATTTTTTATTATCATTAAATCATAGCTAACATTTTTCCGTATCGCCGTTTTTTTACAAAACATTTGCAAGATCAAACAACGGCAAACAATTTTTTGTCAAATATTTGACAAATCTGAACATAGATAAGAATTATGATTATAGCTTAAAGTTTTGCCCGAAAAACAATTATATTTATATCTAAAAAATATATACATAATGAAGCTTGCAAACGATTTGCTTCAATATCAATATCAATGTCAATGTTTTAAAAATAAAGATAAAAAGAAAAATCCGACATATCACTCCAAAGCAGACATTTAAAAATAAATCAATCCATTACAAAATCAACAAGACAAGCTGAAGGACAAGAAAACTGAAGATATGTGTATCTAAAAATGGAAAATTTAAAGTTTACAGGAAAATTAAATAACGACTGCATTAGTCACAAAATAAATTTCAAGTTTATTGCAATTTTAAATAAAAAAAGAAAAAATAAATCTTTACAGCCGTATGCAAAAAATATTATTAACTTTGCTTTCAAGTACACATTAGTTAACCAACGCTTAAAGGCTAACAAACTTTTGTTAAAAAAAACGTATGCAAAAACACTGTTGTAATACATAGTTTTTTTTAACGTTGATAACGGCATCACTTGTATTTTTTCCCCTCTTTACAGTGAATGTTGTACCCTACCGAATATTAATACTTACGGTTATTCAAATTTAAAAAAAATCTTTTTATTGTTTAAGCATTAATAATTCTTTTAAATTATTGTTTCTATTATTATTATAATTATAACTTAGTAAAAATACAAAAATAAAAGAAATAATAGAAGTTAAAAAGCAAAAAATATGAAAAATTGTATGGAATGGATAAAATAAGTATTCCATCAACGAGTTTAATTTGTTTTGATTGATCGTACATCACTAAAACATTTTTTACCTTTTTATAATTTTTTATGTGATGTTATGTGAATTTTTTAGTTTTTTCTCTAAATATTTGTCTGGGGCAGCGTTGCCATAACGGCATTTAAAGTGCAATTCTAGCACTTATTTTTCGTGTACTGCACCTTTTTGCAAAAAAAATGTGCTAGATGCTGTTTAGCACCTTTTTATACTTTTTTATAAATAAAATTTATTTTTTTAGCATTAAAAGTGCATTTCTAGCATTTATTTTTTGTTTTTGCACTTTAATTTTAATTTTGGATAAATAAAGCACAAAATAGCTAAAAATATCTTTGTATAGTTTACCGATCAAATCTTTTTTTTTTACAACTCCAAAACTAATAGCCATACTAATAACCATACCTTAGGTCAGACTTTTCAAAATGACGTAACTACTATAAAAATATTTTCTGACCTCCATTTTAATGGAAACATTTTTTAATAGTTATTATTCATAGCTGACATTTTACCAAAATTAGAACGATGCTGATTTCTTTTACAAAACATTTGCAATATCAAACAACTTTGAACAATTATTTGTAAAAGTACACAGTAAAGTTGCACAATTTTGGTAAAATATTTAACAAATGTGAACATAGTTTTAGGAAAATACCTACGAAAAAATAAAAGAAGTAAACCCATTCTCACAAAAATGTACCAGAAATGCAATAAAAGCTCTTACATAGGGAATAAAATATTTTATAAATTTACGAGTTGTGTAGATTTATCCAGTTGAATGAAAACCATTAATGTTCTTATTTTTTTTTTTTTTTTTTTTTTATTCATTCAAGTAATATAAAGCCTTCAAGGCCAATAAACACATATTACTTAGTACTAATGCCTAAGCATAAAATATACACAGAAAAAAATATTTCAAATATTTTTTTAATAAAATTATTAATTAATTTTATATTGGAATTTAATTATATGATTTATTAATATAATTAATTTTCTAATTGGTTTTTAGTTTTGTTTTTTAATAAATTGACAGTTGTCAATAAAATATAAAGAAAAATTAAATATTTGTCTATAAAAGTACAGAAATAAAATAAATTTAAGTAAAGTTTCAAAAATTTTCAGCTTATTGCATCTATTTAAGGAAAAGAAGTAATAATAATATCAATTATTCTAGTTATTAATATTATCATTTTTATGATTGGAGCAAAATCAATTAAAAATTAATTAATATTACAAATTTCGTAATTGAAGTCCAGTTTTACTTTTTTCTGTGTATGTAATAATTTTAACAATTCAAATTACAATTATTATTAAGTTTTAATTCTTCTAATGGTTCCCCAACCATAATGCAAAACAAAGATAAAAAGGAAGTTATTTAAAAAAGCAGATTTTGTAAATGGTCCAAATTGATTAACAGAATTATTTAAAATTATTTTATAAATTTTTCAATAAGACATACTTATGTATGAAATTTACTGTGTTCCAAAATATGATGTGATTAAGTATGAAGATGGGAAGTTATTCTGAATTGATTTATTCCTTTGGAATTAGGAATATGACCAATATATTGTGCGTAAACCATGCAAATAAAAAAAATATATTAAATTAGTGAATATATGCATAAATAACAAAAATTTTTATTCTAATTCTTTATTTAATATTTAGCACTTTTTTCTAAAGAATTGCACTTTTTAACGATCATTTAGCATTTATTTTTACTAAATTGCACCTTTTTAATAGCCATTTATCACTTTTTCTCATAAAAGTTCTGGCAACACTGGTCTGGGGTAGACAAATCGCACCTATAATGAATAAATATAACGGTCTGCAGAAAAAGGAAGATATAGAAGACTAGAATAGGGGAGGAACAAGCGAGTATTTTTTTTTTTTGCAAAACACAAAGAAAAAAAGGAAATTAATCATAATGTCACTTGGGATAAGTTTAATGTAAGGTCATACCTGATTTAAAATATTTAGATTACATTTGTTATATTTTAGTTAATAAACGCTTTTGCATACAGTTTTAAGGAATTTAGCTTAACAATGCTTTGTAAAGCTGTGTTAAGTTTTTTTTGCATACGGCCGTTAATATTGACATTCACTAATGCCTAAAAATCTGTTTCCGTTATTATATTAAAAAAAAAACTAAACTTAAACAATAATTCTGATAACTAAAATATAAAAGAAATTAAAAAAATATTTATTAAACTCTTTCTCTACATTTTTATTTATTTAATTTCAAAATATTTTAATTATCATATACTAAACCTTGAACTTGTAGTATTTAATAGAGGCATCGTTTAAATTTAAATTTATTGTTTATTTATTAAAAATAAATTTTCATTCAGCAAATAAATTTCAATTCATAATATTTTTCAAATAAACAGAAATAAAAAACTTCAAATTTCCAAATTTATCTTAATATAATTATAGAATCGTTAGGAATACGATTAATACGTATGTATATTTATTTAAAAATTAAAGTATTTAAATTTCGTAAAATAACAAATTCTAAATAAAGGAAAAAAAAGTATATTACAAAATGCAAAATGAATTTATAAACAATGCAAATTTAAATAAAATAAATAAATATTTATTAAAAAAAGGCACATGATAAATTTGTAAGAAATTATTTGGCTGCCTTTTTCTTTAGAGGTTGCTAAACTCTAAAGCAAAAAAAGAAAAAGAATATTGTTAAACAAGGTTAAGGTCAGGGACTCGATTTTTTTGAGAAAATTCTGAAAATTGTGTTAAGCAAGTTTAAAGCAATATTTCAAGGACAAAGAATATAAATAAATTATTTGCCAATTTTATGAACATTTAAAAAAAATTAAAACAAATTCTTTGATTGCTAAATTTTTTTCTTATTCTAAAAATAAAAATTAATTATCAAATTTAAACAAAGAAAAGTAGAAAGTGGAAGTGCAAATGGATTATAATTCCAAACGTATTTCTCCAATGTTTTATGGGTTTGGAAAATAACTTCTTGTAAAATAATTCAAAAGATCAACATCAATATTTGCTATATTTTTTTTTTTTTTTAATTATTAATAAACATGTTTTCAAAACTGTTGATGATCTCATTGATGGTATACCACCACATTGATCTAGATGATAACTACCTACATGTAGAAATATTTTACATTAAGATGATGAATTTTAAGATTTTTACATTTTATATATGAGGTGCAGTGGTTCCAAAATGCTTTTTTTAATAATTCCGTAACTATTGAACCGTTAAAGGTATCTCCATAAATTTTTACATGGTCAGAGCTGAGTTGTTTTATAATAATAAAAATCCGTATAAATCGTGTTAAAAAAAATTTACTTTTTATTGAAATGGTCACCCTGTTTAAGGGGTCTCCGTCAGAAAATACTTTTTGGGTGTATACCTTACATATAGAGCTATAAAATTAAATTAATTTTAAGTCAATCCTAGCTTTGCAATTTGAGAACATAACAAAATAGAAAAAAAAAATCCAAAATTGACAAAATATGGATAGGGCTTGTGGACAGAACTTTGGTTCAAACTCCTCTGAATTTACTTTAAACGCATTTACATTAAGATTTCTTTTGAAAACATTAAAAAAAATGATAAAGCCCAAAACAAAAAACTAATTTTATGAGAAAATAAACATTGCCACCTTTATGGGAAAAACTCAAAAAATTTAAAAAAATTTTTAAAGTTCCAAATTCAGATTAATATTGCTTTTTAACGGATTCATATACTTATATGATTCTTGCAGCAATATTATTTAGAATTTTGTAAGGAATCTGGCGAAAATTAAAAAACAAATGTAAGGAGCAATATTAAGCCTGCCAAGTTAAAAAACTAAAAAAAAAAAAAAAAAAAACAAGGCTAAAAATTAGGTAAAAATTTATTTAGACTAGGTAAAGGTTTTTTTTGTAGAAATTTACAAGGGCTATCTATATATAAAATTGCTTTTCTGTCATATCATAAATGAATTTTTGGCGATTTTTCAAAAAAATTACATATCCGAGATGTCCAACTTTGGAGGGCCACCCACTTCCCCCTGAACCGCTAGGGGTCTGTACTCCAAATCAACTCGAAAACACCTCAGCTCTGACCATGTGAAATTTTATTGAGATACCTCTCACGGTTCAATAGTTACTGAATTATTTCCAAAAAAAAAAAACAGTTTTGGAACCACTGTGTGAGGTAAAACAAAAATCGATTCCGCAATAATAAAAATTATAGCTTTAAAAGCGTATTATATAATAATTTAATTTATTTAAATCAGTATCCTTTGGAAGTTAGATCATTATATTTACATGTCCTATATAAATCTGAAAAATGTAATGAAAATGTACTTTTTAAAAAATCTACACTCCTGCATTTGTTTTTGGATTAGACGGCAATTTAGTGTCTATTCGATCTAAATATATTTTATGATTAAAAATATTTTGTTTATTAATGTATAAACTCTTTTTAAAATTCATCATTTGTGACCAATGCTGGATGTAAGATGCAAACGAAAATCAATTTAAAATCTTTTTATTAACCATTTATGAAGGCTTGTCTTTTGAAATATTTATTAAAAAACTTTTGAGAAGAAAATGAAAGAATTGTACCATATTTTTTATTTTTATTTATACCCACCATCAAAAAGATGGGGGGGTATATTGATTTTGTTATTCCGTGTGTAACATGTCGAAGGAATCATGTAAGACCCCACAAAGTATATATTTTCTGGGTCCTGGTTAGATTCTGAGTCGATCTAGCTATGTCCGTCCGTCTGTTGAAAGCAGGATAGGGCTAGAACGGGACAACGTAAAGGGACGAAATTTGGCACAAATATTTGTCTTATATAAGGTTTGTTTGGGATTGAAAATGGGCAAAATCGGTTAATAAACAAAAAAGTTATGGGTTAAAAACTAGAAACACAGGGTGTCCGTTTTATACTTTTCTGCTGATATTTCTTCAATAAAAGCATGTATGACAACGAAATTTTGTACGTATAGTTTGGGAATCGATATAAACTCGGAAACCAAAAATGGGCGTGGTCCGTCCACTTTTACCGCCCACCTCCCATATAAGGTGAAAATCAACGAAATTGTGTTCAAATAGTTCAAGGACCAATGTAAACTCGGAAACAAGAAATGGGCGTGGTCCGCCCACTTTACCGCCCCCTCCCATATAACGTAAAATTTGAAAAAATTGATGGTGGGTATATAGATTCGACCGGGCCGAATATATCATTCGCTCTTGTTTTTTATTTTTTTTGTTGTAAAAAATAGCATTTTTTTCTGATTTTGAACATTATTCACGTCTAGACGAATTGAGATAATACAAATTTTTCATCATGCTCTTTCGGGATATATTACAAATTACAGAATATTAAAATAAATGTATAAATGATGAATAGATATTTTTTTTAACTTTAAGAGATAACTTAGGTAAGTAAGATTATTTTTTCTTTATCTTGCCAAGAACTTTACAGAAATATAGAAATCTTTGATATCGGAATTAATTTCTAGCTTACGATTTTTAAATATCAAATTTATTTGTTTATGTGAAATTTGACATCCTGTAACGTATCTCGTGTTATCACAAGGTGACTACAAGATAAATTTTCGGAAAGGTTGGCTACACATCTACAACTTTTCCATACATTTCAATTTGATCCGACCAGTAGTTTAGAACATGATACAAGGAAATAGAGGTAGACTTGTTCTCTCCTTTATTCGTTATACTAGCTTTCTGGCGTTTATATTTTCTTAAAAAATCCGAGTTTTTTTGTTTGTTTTTTAGTTTTTATTTTATTTTAACGCATTATATTCTGTAATTAATTGAAATAACAGGAAGAAAATTTGATTTACAAACATTAACATTTTTATAATAAATTCTTCTTCGTAGTAATTATTTTTGTGATTTATTTATCGCTCCATATTCTAAAATTTAAATATTAACAAACCATGAAATACTGATTTTATAACACATTAAATACTTTTGTTTAACATAATGGTCAAAATCCAACTTCATTTGTTTCTAAAAAAGTTTCTCTGAGAGAGAACGGTGTTATCTTGTTTCCTTATATCATGGTTTAGGAGATACAGATTTATTACCAAAAATTTTGCGTTTGAACCCACTGTGTGGTGTTCTCATATAGCTTTTATTAACAGCCCTAAATCAGGGTTTACACACAGCAATTTTTTTTGCCGTAATTCTGACTTGTAGGCTAGAGAAGTAATGATAATGTAAGTATTCCCTTCTCATCTCTTTCCTATAAACTCAGAATTGCGACAAGTAAAATTGCTGTGCGTGAACTCAGACTAAAGGTCCAACTACATACAATACTTTTACTTTAAATGCAACTGACAGCTGCAGTAAAATACATGCATTTATATGGAACGCAACTAAATCAGTACGCCAAACTTCTGCGTGAAGTACTTCAAAGATGAAAAATTTTCAACTTTGAAGTGCCGAAGTACGTTAATACATTTTGTTATTCTTATTTTAATATTTTTTCGTTCAGTCGAAAATTTTAATTTGGAATTCATTATTTCAACTGAGAACATAATTTAATTTTTATATCTTTATATTTTATTATATAACATTTTTCTACGAGTTGACTCCCAGCCTCTTGCTAAAAGACCATGACGATAGTTTATTGAGTTATAATTACATGACCTCAAGAATTTCACTGTTACAGGAATAATTCTCATGCAAATAAGCTTCAGAATTCGATACACTTGCGAAATACGTTGATGGCTAACAGCCATAACAGGCGCTAGTTTCCTCATCGAAAATAGTCTCAGTATTTACATTATTGAATTATTGAATATATTGATAATTTAAATACAAAACTTCTGAGTAAGATATTTTACAGAAATTAATATTGAAATTTTGCTCATAGTTAAAATATATTTCAAGAATTTTTTTTTATAAATTTTCACATTCTCATGAGCTAGATAAATTTCTATAAACGGAAATTTAAAATTGAGAGTCAAAATAAAGAATTTACTAAAAAATCCCCCCTCGACTTCGATAAAGCGCTAAATTTTTTACTTTTTCAGACATTATCTTTCAAATAAATACTGCTTATTTCTGGCTGAAGAACTGATTATTCGGAAGGCTTGCATGTTAATAAAGTTCATAAAGTAGACAATTACATAAAAAATCTATTTAAATGAGGTTTTTTGACATATAGTGATATCTCAAAGTTTGAATCAAATTAATTGTTTTTATTAAATTTGTATTTTCTCTGAGAGGTCTGATCACAATTCATTAAATATAAGGTAACCTATAGTCAAAGTCAGTAAAGCTTCAGATTGTGGCCGATCATAAATAAATTGGTAATAAATCTGTTTCCACTTAACTTCTAGTTGGACTGAAATGTATTGGAAAATTGTAATGAAGTACGCTATAATATTATATATATTATTTTATTAAAAAAAAAATGATTAAATAAAATTTTAATGTGATTATGAAAAATGAAAATATTTTATAGATAAATGTTAAAAATTTTATTTATTGTTGCAGAAAAATAAAAAACAAAAAAAGATAAAATTAAATCCAAAAGAGTTCATTCACTTACCTTATTAGTATTGTTGTTGTTGTGTCTTTGCCGATGAATGTGTTGAAAATGATGGCTAATAAAGCTGAAGAAGAATAACAAATGTTGAAGAAAAATAAACGCGTAAATTTCTTTTCATGCGAAATGAAAAGAAGAAATTGTTGCTGAATTTTACTGCTGCTGCTACAGAGAGGAACTGATGCAGAAATTGCGTAGTTATTTTAAATAAAATGTTTTCTTTTAAAATTAATTACAAGGTATGAAATAAATTTTAAAAAAATTAAATTAATAAATATTTAAATTAATTGAGAAAAATATTATAATAAATAAAACACTTATTAAGAGGATAGAGAGAAAAAAAAAAGAGTTTAAAAATAAAAGGAGAATTTCTTCTAAAACTTTTTAATGTTTGTTGTTATTTATTATCATTGTTGTTGTTTTGTTGCTATAAAATTATTTATATTTTTTATATGTGTTTGTTGCTGTGCTTGTTTTTTTATTATTATTTCAAGTTTGTCCTTGAACTTGGCCAGTAAACTTTTTTGTTTAACAGGTTAAGTAAAAAAGGGGAGTACATACTTTGGAGGAGAGTAAGAAAAAAAACCAAAGGGGGTAGCAAAAGAAATTTTGACGTCTGTGTTGTTATTGTTGTTGGTGTTATGTATGGGAAATTTTAATTATTATTGTTTTTTTTTACTTGTCAGTACTGAATGACGTCTACATTTATTTTTACTTATTTTTTAAATTAAATCAATTTAATTATTATGAGAAAAAAATATTTAGTTATTTACATATTATTGCATTTACTTTTTTTATTTCAAATTCAAATATCTGTTGCTTAATTAATTTGCATTTAAATTAAGCTCTTATATTATTTTCCGTATTATGTACTTATTATTATTTTTTAAATAAATTATTAATAAATTTTTAATATTATTGTATAGTTGTTGCTATTTGAGTCGCACGCCTTATCACAAAACTTTCCTTTTTGTTGGTGTGACATTTTTGGTCAGTTTTTAAAGAGCTTTTTAGTTTGTTTTGCTTATTATTTCTCTTTTATTTTGTTTTTTCAATTAAGAAATTTTTGTATTTTGTTTTTATAAAATTATTATTTTGATTTTTTTTTAATATGGATAAACGCATTCATTTCATTTGAAATGGGTTTGTTTTCATCACTTTTATCTATTTTAATATTTTGATTTTATGGTAACTGCGTATGTTGGTGGGCTTTAACCCTCTATGAGCTTTAATAGATTTCTAGGTATTGAGATTTTAAAATTCCACCTCGATATGCTAAAACCAAATAAAATTTCTTTATTAATTAATTAGTCCTCTTTTTACTTTATAAAATCATTATCTTTAGTCAATTTAGCTCCAACCTATTTCCATTCCTTAATGGTTTAAATTTTGGGTATTCTTTATGAATCACTATTTTTGTATTACTAAATATTTTTATTATTTGACAGCTGTTTATATGTTTTGTTGTTGCACTTACTGTCTGCTAATATTTTTTTTTTATTTTTATTTCTTTGTTATTTTTCATGCACCTTCTTTAAATACAAAGTTTTTCTTTGTTTATCTATTTTTCCTAACACAATAATTCTAAACAAATGTTACTACAAGTTTTTTATTTTTATTATTCTTAATATAATAAACTTGAAAAAAAAAATTTAGTTAATAACAAATTAAACTTCTACTAAAACATTTTAATTGTTCCTTATAAATCTCAATAAAAAACCAACCAGACTTATTATTTTTATTTCACCACACATATTCTACTTTGACAGCAAAAACAAAAACAAACTTAGCACTCGAAAAAAAAACCATACTTTTTGTATTATAAATGTGTGAGTGCAAGTAAAAACAAACTTTATAAATAACACATGATGTGTTGAATTCTGCTGGTTGTTGGTTTTTAGTAAATATTTTAAAGAATTAATAAAATAACCACTAACTAGTAAATAAATTAGGGTTGATAAAATAAACTGGTTTTGAAAAATTCTTTACTACATTGAGGTTTTAAAATAAATTTCAAACTAAGTAGATATGTAATATTTTTTATTTTCTACTTTTATTTTATTTATTCTTAAAATGAAGAGCATTGTCATAAAATAATGCATTGATAAAGATACCAAATAACCTAATACTAAGAGAAATTCATATATGGATGAATAAAAGTGTTGCCATATCAAAGTAATTAGTTAAGGGATTAGGAATTTTAGAAGTATTTACATGCCATAGAACAAAAATGTATAGCGACTATACTTGTGTAGTTCATGAGCGAAGTGGATCGTTCATTTTTCTGTGCGCTTTTAGATCAATACTGAGCTGTTGTGCAAAACTTATGAGTAATTTTCTTTTGCGCTCATTTCTTTCATTTTAACATTTTGCTCCTACATTTCAAATGTTGTTCATAAAAAGACAAATTCTACAAATTAATTTTGTTATTATCAGTGTCTACTTTTAGGCTGTTAAGAAACGGCTTATAAAGTGAATGGTTTTCAGTAAACAGATATGTTGAACTAACTATCGCTCATTCGCTTAGCTGTCATTTAATGAAACCGTTCATTATGGGCAGTGGGGATTTATTTTTGGAAATGGGGATGAAAAATTTGGTTTGGGGATAAGGGGATTTGTTGGGAATATTTTGAAAGGCTTGGGGTTTTTTGAGGATTTTTATTTATATTGAAAAATTTTCCTTTTTAATTTAAAAACAAAAGAAAAAACATAATTTTGCGCTGGATATGAAGTTTTTGGTAAGATAAAACTATATTTGTTTCAACAAAAGTACACTGAGGACAATGGTAACAGTAATACTAAATTTTTACTATAATGTCCAAAAAATTATTAAAATATCGGAAACAAAATTATTGTTTTGTATCAAAAATAATTGAAGCAATGGAATTTGACTAATCATATTTTCATACATTTGAAGAAGAAATAAAAACGTAATTTTCGATCATTGCATTAACTATAAAAAAGTTCAATAATTGTCATAAAATCTTATTTTTTGGAAAATCTTTATGAAATTTTCTTCTTTAATATTGACTATTTGGAAAAAATTTACTGAAACACAAATAAAAGTTTATACTAATCTCAAAAATTAAGGTATTATTTAGTGGGGATTTTTTGGGATAATATAAGTAGTTATTTGGGGATTTTTGAGGATGAAAATTCACTATTTGGGGATATAACTCGAAAAAATCTGGGAACCCTGATTATGGGAAATGTTTACTAACTCATTCACATAACGAGCTGTTTCAGTCAACCGAGCAAATGAACTAAAAGAGCGAACTAGTTCAATTGAGAGATCTGAGCTAAAAAGAGCGGTCAATTCATTGAGCTAAAAAACCCAACTTTAATAGCGACCGCCTAAAGCCTGTATTTATAGGTCAATATTTTTTAACAGTTTATAAAATTAAAAACCAATCAAAATTGTTGGAAACTTTTTTCTTTATCTTTTTTTATAAATATGGTGTTGTTATTATGGTATGTTCTGAATCTGAATTTTTCATTACATTTGCAAAAACAAACCCTATGCTAAATTTTGTAAGGTTATCTCTTTCATACTAAGGATTTTCTGAGGATTTACTCAGTGTCAATATATAAACAGTGGTGTGAAAATAATAAGAACGAATAAAATCTTTTATATAAGTAAAAATTGTTTACTAAAAATAATATTGTTTTAAATAAATGCGAATAAAAAAATTTTCAATAGATTGAATTATTTCAATTAATTTATATTTTATTGATTAAAATTTTGCGCTAAACTCGACTTCTTACTAAAATAATTATCATTTTAAATTATAAATATTTATATTAAAATTGTTTTTTATTAAAAAAAAAAACTACTCATTTTTTATAAAATATATTTTAACATATTTCAAGGGCTTTTATGGTAATTTTTAAATTAATTCAAAGCAAATATCCGGATAAACACTATCTGGCATCTTCATAATTTAATACACCAAACTTCACCACTATTGCAATATGCAATTCGTATTACGATTTGTTTTTTTTTTTTTTTTTTCATACTACTGTAAGTGCACGATTGTATTTAAAATACATACATATGTCATTTATTTATTTATGCATTTGCAATAACAACAAAATACAATAATTGATTTGAATTAAAATAAAAAAAAATTTAAGAAACTTCAGGAAGAATAAAACAAAGAAAAATTTAATACACTAAACAGCAACAACTCACGACATATTACAAAGAAAAATAACAACAAACACCTTGACAACATTTTTGTGTAATAAAGCAGATTTGATTTTTTTGTAATTTAAAATGAACTTAATTCTAGTTTTGGTTAAATGAATTATTTATATGATTATTTTATTCGTAAGTTTTATTTTCTTTTGTTACTTTTTTTAAATAAGGAATTTTTTATAGCAAAATTAACATTTTTGTTTTGTTAAATTGTTTTATTAATTCAACAACAACAACAATTTTCCATTTTATTTTTTTTATAGACAAACGTGTTTTATTTAATTTCTTTTTTTGGTATTTTTCACTATCTCCTTTTATTTATAAATTCTTTTTTATGACAAGCTTTCTTTGCTTTTTTTTCGTACTTTGCACGTTTTTTTCCTTTGCTTCTATGGCCTTTTTTATATGAAAATTTATTTAAGCACACTTTATTTTATTTTACTTCACTAATTTTCTTTTCTTTCTTTTGCTTTGATTTTTTTTACTTTACGTTTATTTCATTTATAAAATTTTTGCACTTTAATCTGTAATTATCGTTTTAGTGATTAAACAACAAATAAATTATTAAATTCTTTTGTAGTTGTTGCTTTTTAAGTTCACTGTATTTATTGTATTCTTCACACCAAATAAACGCGTTTTATTTTTTTATAATTCTTTTTCTATAATATTATTGCAAAAAAACTTATGTTGTGTTTCCAAAAAATATCGGTCGACTGATTTCACGAACTTGTCCGTGTTTTTTCAATTGCCTTCTTTTGCTTAAATGTAATTTCACCACACTGACGCATCGAGAAGAGAAATACGGAAAAAACAAAGCAAAATTAAGAAAACGCAAGCAACATGTTGTCTAAATGCTCTCCCGCAACACTTAGCCAAGCCATATGTTGCATTAAAAGCTTTCATTTATGTAAAAAGCTTACATGTTGCTAAGCAGCTTCAGTTTTTTTGTATTTTTCTCAAACCAGAGATGGGTTATAAATATTAAAAAAAGTACCAATACAAAAGTACTTTTTTTTGAGGGAAATAATCAAAATTTTATTTAATTAAATTAATAAAGAGCTTAAAATTGCAATCTTACAAATCTGTTTTAAATTTGTCTTAATATCTCTTAATTATTTATTACAAAACTTTATTCTTCATTTAACCTTTGAACTTAACATAAAATTCAAATTAATTACAATACAAATAAATTACAATTCTCTTTTGTTTTAATAATCTAACAAAATATATATATATATATTTTTTCATAAATTATAAGTTATAAATCTCTTACCTGTGATATATAACGTAAACTTCCTCCATTAACCATACGATCCGTTGTATCATTACCTGTCATCAAATTGCCATTACTGCTAATCAAATCATCATTAGTCTTGCAACTAATGTTGTTAACAGCTTCCATATTCAAATTACCATTATTACTCACAGTCTCCTTAATAGACGTTGGGATTATGGTCATTCCTGGGATGTTGGCATGAGTTTGATAGTCATCATCAATATCCCTTATGGGCGAAAGGGATTCTAGTCGTGGCAAATCTTCTAAATCAATCATTTTGTATGATCATGAATAGAAAAATGCTAGTAAAGTATGAAAGGAAATGGAAATTAATTTAAATATTTACTAAGAAAAATAATATATTATATATAGTTCACAAGGTCATTGAAATCCTGTTGTTTATGAAAATTTAAGGCTTTAAATATGTATGTACATAATAAAAAAAAAAAAGAAAAAAGTTAAATGTATATAGTTGGTCAATCCCGACCATATAATACACCATACACCATTGGGTATGTGTATCAAAATTTGGGGAGGGATCTTATATGGGACTTGTGGCAAATTGTGTACCGATACTTAATACGTATGCATTTTAGGGCGATTCCTAGAAGTGGGCCTTATATGAAAGCCATGAGTTATTTAAGGGCACAAAGATTTTATTTATATAAAATATTTCTTAATTTATGGAATTTATGATCGTTAAACAGCTTTTACAGAAGGACATTTGTATGTGGGCTAGGTGGAACAGTGAACCAATTTTAATAGGCTTCATCTTTAGACCATAAAATATCTGTTACTACGTTTATACGTACGATTATTGCAAATAAAAATAACTTGTAAATAAATAACTTACTGTATATACGCACAAAGAAATCTATTTCCTTATATGTCTTGCCAGATGAGAATAATACAACTATTGTCATCGAAAATTCTATGTACGTAAAAGGGAGTGGCAACGCTTTAAGCTTTATTCGCAGTTACGTACCGTCTATACTAGCCTTTTTCTTGTTCGCACAAGAACAAATCGTCGTCAGGACAACACACATAATTTTTTTCATTTTGTTTTCAGTGAACAAATCATAAAGACCAAATTACAATAGCGCGTAGTCAGCAGCAGTGTGTGCTGTCATAATCAGCTGATTATTTAGAATGCACTGTTTGTTATGGTGTTGATTACATTTGGTCAGCAGCAGTTTGCAGTGCTGTTTCATTTAGCCCTGTTTCTAAATTCACTGCGCTGCATTCAGATTGAGAGCGAGACAAAGAGAGTGAGCAAATAAATGAGAGGCTGCAATACACAGGTGGAACAAAGCTAGATGGTGGTTGTAAATTGTGGCTGCCTACGCTGAATTGTAATTATAACGGCAGCAACATGTTGTGCTGACAGTGATCAGCTGATGATTTTTGCTGATACTGTTGCTGACTATTTAGGCTTAATTTTTTGTTTGCCGTCAGTGTCGCTTCGATACTTTTACATGCAGCGCCTCTTCTTCCGCATACAAAATGACGTTTGATGGCAGACATGGTTGCTCGAACAATTGTACGAACAAGAACAAAACATGAACAACTTGGGTCCACACTATCCAAATGCATGTGCGCAAAACATTTTGTTCAATGTGCGAGCATGAAAAAGGCTCGTGTGGACCGCAAATTAGTTTCATTAATCACGATTAGTTTTCGTGAGTTACTAACTTGCAAATAAAATATTAACTCACTGTTTATACGGCAAAATTTTCATATCGCAATATTTTTAATTGCACACATATAGTGTTTATACGCATAAACACTATATGTGTGCCAAATTCTATTGAATTATTTAAAAAATTGTGACCTGTATTACGTTTGTACGCGCGATTATTGCAAATAAAAATAACTTACAAATAAATAATTCACTGTTTATACGCAAATTTTCTTATTTGTCGTGGCAGATGGGAAAAATGAAACTATTATCATCGAAAATTCTATGAACGTAAAAGGAAGTGGCAACGCTATACGATTTATTTGCAATTAGCTTCACTAATCACAATTATTTTTCGTTAGTTACTAACTTACAAGTAAAGTACTAACTCACTGTTTATACAGCAAAATTTTCATATCGCAATATTTTCAATTGCGAGTAAACAGTGCGTATAAACATAATAAGTGTTTCTAAGCCAATTGGTATACATTAAGTTGGGTATTATACCAATATTTTTGGGTGTTACTAACATTAGCACAAACGTATAATACCCATCTCACCTACATATTCTGGTGTAGGGCATAAAAACGCCGATGCGCTGAAAAAAATTTTATGTGAAAATCTCCCTTTTTCCACTCTCTTGAAAATGAATTTGCTTATCTACGATCTACAATCATTGAAATCATTTTGAGGGAAGAGCATATCAGAGAGAGAGAGTATTAACCCAGAGAAATATCTACCACAAACGTGTTTAAAACGATACCATACTGTGTTAATAGTGAATACGCTCCGTATTTCTTCAAATTTAATACTGCGCGTTCAATTGGTATCAAGTTGACACCGATTTAGTATCGAGTTAGAAAATTATAATATGTTTTATATTTTTTATATTTGAACTTTGAAAACGAAAGGTATCAAAAAGACAGTGTCAGTGGGATCACAACGTCGTGGATTTTAAATTGAATTTTTTATTTTTTTTTATTCGTCATTGCAATGTGGATTATGTTTCATGAATCTATCTTTCCTACGCGCTTTCCTACAGAGTTATATATTCTGATGAAATAAGGGTATTTGTTTTCAATACCCATTTATTTCTACGAATTGCACATCTATTTGCTATCGACTAAAACTTCAAATCTAACGTCGACGCTAGAAACTTTTAGTCTAACGTCCATCAGAGCTGTAAATGAATCATTCTTTTTTTATTTTAATTCGTTACGAAGTAGCTAAATTTTGAATTAATTCTTTTCACAGCAAAAAATAATTGAATGAAATTTGAATCAATTCAAACGAATTAGACAGAAATGAATTTCAATTCGTTTCCAATTCAAATAAATTTATAAAATGAGTTGCAATCCGTTTTAAATTCAAATGAATTTGTCAAATGAATGAAATCAAAAATGAGTTGCAATCAATCAAATTCAACACCAGAAAATATTTAAACAAAAAATTATAGTTAAACACACCTTTAATAATATTTTCACACTATTCGATAAAAATAAAAATTTAAGTTTCTTTTAGCAAATAAACAAAATTTTCCCAATTTAATAGAATTTTCCCCGATACCTAATAATTCAATTCCTGTTCTGCCGCTACCTGACAATTCCAGTATATCATGGGAATTTCAAATCTAAGAATTTTTTGTCCTTGGACTATACTAGGTGATATACAAATCGAGAGTAATGCTTGCGGTCTTTTACATAAAAAATTAGTTGAATAATTATTCAACAGTGATGCTTACTGTAGATTTACTTACAAAATCAATTCAAATTTCAATCAATTCAATTCAAATGAATTGGAAATTAATAGCTAATTCTTTTTTCTAATTCATTTAAATTAATTCAAAATCAATTCAATTCAAATGAATTGGAAATAAATTGCAATTCACTTTGACAAATTCAAATGAATAAGAAATGAATTGCAATTCATTCTACAAATTCATTAGAATTGGAAATGAATTGCAATTCATGTTTACAAAATTCATTTGAGTTGACTCAAATTTCATTCAATTAATTTTTTTTTGTGTGAAAAGAATTAATGCAAAATTTGCTAATTCAGTGCATGAATGATTCGCGAATTAATTAAAAAATTAATGATTCATTTACAGCTCTGACGTCCATAAACTCTACTCCCTCTATCCTTCCATTATCTACGAGTATTTTCTTAGTACCAACACAATCCGCGGTATTAATAAATTAATTCCCTGAGAAAAAAAAATATAAAAAATAGGAACATATTAGGGAATAGGTAGGTCTCTTCTATAACGGTCTGAAGGCTAATATATTTATATTACATATCGTCACTTAAAATGCAAAAGGTCGTAACCACACTTTTTCATATTTTACACCAGAAACAAAAAACAGTAAAAGGCCGTAACCACAATTTTAAATTTTTTGCTTTAAAATTAAGCAATTAAGTAAAATTTTAAAATCGTTCACTTAAAGCATAAAACACACTTCGATCCAATTTTTTCTTAAATGGAACAAATTTTACGACTGTTTCGTTTATGAACCCAGCAAAAAAAAAACGATCAAGTACTTCAAAAAAAAACATTTTCACCACTTCAAAAGTAGAACAAAATGCATATTTTTATTGTTAATAATTACTTCCAAAAAAGTGAAAGTAAATGAATTTTTAGCTGGAAAAAAAGTTAATAAATTCTAAGAAAATTAAAATTTTAAAGCATTTTTATTATATTTTAATTAATTTAAGGCTAAAACATAATTTTAGTTAAAAAATTTTATAAACATAGTTTTAAGGGAAGTACTTCAAAAGAAATGAACAAGAAGTATAACAGAAGAACATCCTACCAGTGACAACCATTTGTTAAAAAAATAACTTCTGCTGCTCTTTTTCACCACTAAGTACTTCCTCCCAATGACAACACAATGTCATATTCATGACTTTTTCAGTTCTTTTTTTGCTGGGAAGTTGATGTTACGGCCTTTCAGCATTTGTGATTACTGATATCATTTTTGAAGATATGAACATGTAGATGTAGTTTGGGTCAGCTCTTTATAATACAATAAAAAACCAATATCTGATTTATTAGTGGTTACGGCCTTTTGCACGACGATATATAAATCTCTGTTCTATTTTACTGATCAAATTGTTGTGCAAACTCTGACTAAAGGCACGATATGTTTTTTTTTTTTAAATCCAAAGGTTAAAGAACTTTTCTGACCTGGAACTAAACTAAAGCTTCTTTTGCATTTTAATGAAGCTTGGTAACGGTAACATAGTTACCGAACGTCATGCTTTTCGATGCAACGCCACCATCGACCTCCTGTCTGCCATACCTAGAAGTTGTTTTGTGTCAACAGTTAACTTTTCTATGCATTACATGTAACTTTAATACAAATGTTTGGTCATCAAAAATTGCCTCAATGATTCCAATGCGAAATAAAAGTACACCATCTGAATAGTTAAATCTCCAAATGGTTTTGCAAAGTTAGTTCGAATTTCGATTTTATGGACTCCCAATCTTCGAATATTTAAGAAGACTTTTTTCTTTAAAAAATATTTTAATCAGTAAATTTCAATATATTTATGGGTTGTAATTTTTTAATAGAGTATAATAAGGTTTCCCTTAGATATTATGTAAGGATTTTGTTAAATGCTCCTCCCTTTTTTTACGCCTACTTTTCATAACAAAATTGTATGCAATATTTGAATACTCACATTATTCAACCGATTTAATTGATATTTGGGACGTTTATATATCGAGCATCCTCCGTAAGGTAATGTTGGATATAATATTAATCAAAATTTCACGCCCACTTTTTGTAAATAATTCTTATTTTGAAAGTTCGAATTAAATTTCACAAATATATCATGTATTTCGTGGAGAAAACTATGGGCTAAAATATAAGTTGGCTGTCAAGCCCAGTTTTTAACCCACTTTCGGTAAAAATAAATTTTGATACTTTCCTGATGATACTAAGACAATTCACATAAAATTTAATATACACAAGAAATAGAAAATATTATATATTATAAAATTTAATGGGTGGGCACGGTTTCGCCACTTTTTCGCTCACTGTTATTATACAAAATGTTTATGAAATTTGAAATTTACTTACTACGAAGCAAAGCAATCCTTTCTTAAAAAAGTGGGCGTGGCATGCAGTCAGTACTTCCTTCAAGGATATACGTATGTGCCATGTTTCATTTTAATGGGTTCAGTAGTTTAGACATAAGATCAAGTGGCATTCAGCAAAAATCTAGTATAATAATGCTAACAGTCTATAAGACAATAACAATATATAATTTTAAATTTAATAATTTAAATGATTTTTATATCTAATTATATTGAAAAAGGGGCTCCGAAAAATTCGAAATTTAAGCGGCCATAACACCGAAATTCGAATTAACTTTGAAAACCCATTTGGGGGTTTTACTATACTACTGGTACGCTTTCATTTTGCGTTGGATTTATTGAAACAATTTTTTCTTGTTGAACTGTGTTATTTAAGACCCTATTTTGGTAACTAGTTACCTCTAATGATATCACCGTGTTAAAATGATGAGTTAAGTTGCTAAAGTATAAGTAGTGTAGTGTTATTATAGCATTTTAGCTCATTATTTGACAATGGAAGTTTTTGCTGGGCTTGCACAGTGCGGCAGAATCGAAATTTTTTAAAGTTTATTAAGTCACGGAAAATTCCATTTTTTTGTGTATTTTTGCACAAACACAGATTCGATTATTAGCTACGGGAACAAATTATTTGTGTTGCTATGGCTTTTTCACATCCACAATAGTACAAATTTTCCGTGACTTAATAAACTTTAAAGTGGCATAGTTTCGGTTCTGTAAAAGATATTGATTTCAATCTTTTTCTGTATAACGAAGAATTATGTCAGCTAATCAATGCAATTTAGACGAAAAAAATCGAGTTTATACTTTTTCTGATTTTTTAAATTAAAGTAAAATTTTTGTAAAAAGTGTTTTTTTTTTTTTTTTTTTGAGAAACTATAAATATCTTTGTTACGAGTATTAAAGATATCTTAACGAAATTTTCGGTGGATGTAGACTTTATCGAATAAAATGAGAAAGTGAAAAAACTTTAAGATTCTTGTAAAAGGAATCCCACAATTCCCAAAAAAATGCCGAAAATCCTAAAATTTTTTTCACATTTTTGGCTATATAATCCACATTTTTCCCGTAGATTTTGATTGAAACTTGCCGATTCGTGCTGATCAAAATTTCTTAGTAGAACGACTTAAAGTCAATATTATTCCACACATTTTGGTGTATTATTTATATAAATCGTGCATACCGTTCTCGATTTATAGCGAAATATACTCGAGTAATCGGCTTATTTAGGACGCAATATTAGACACGCCCATAAAAAAAATCTCGACCTGATGGGAAAAAACTGAAAGCAGATTCGAGTTTAGCATGCGGAATTCCATCTAGCCTACATATCTTTCTTTTCTTTTTTTTTTTTTTTAAGGATCACGAAAATTTTTTTTGTCGACCAGTGTAATTTGTAAAATCGTTCTCCAAAAACTAGAATTTATTTTCTTATGATTTAATTTCGATACCAAATTATATTAATGAATTTACAAGGTCTAACATTGTTTTAAGTAAAATGATTAAATATAATATGATTCGATTTTATTTCTATTGATTATTATTTAAAAATATAAATTGTGAAGTGGTTTCTAAATCAGTAATTTCAAAATCCCACACTCTGTATCTTTTTTACCATTACACAGTGGTTCCAAAACACTTTTTTTGGAAATAATTCAGTAACTAAAGAACCGTTAGAGGTATCTCAATAAAATGTCACATGGTCAGAGCTGAGGTGTTTTCGAGTTGATTTGGAGTACAGACCCCTAGCGGGTCAGGGGGAAGTGAGTGGCCCTCCAAAGTTGCCCATATCGGGTATGTAATTTTTTTTTAAAATCGCAAAAAATTCATTTATGTTATGACAGAAAAGAAATTTTATATGTAGATAGTAGGGTGAACGATTATTCGACTTTTTGAGAAACCGGTTTCGAATAGTTGGTATTTAAAAAAAACCGGTTGCATTTTTTGAAATTCAGAAAAAACCTATTAACCGGTTTTTTGCAGAAGTTTATATTTATATCAAAAGGCTACATTTCTTTAAAAAAAAATCAATAATTCTTATAATATTCAATGACAATGCGAAGAAAAAATAATATTATATGCACAAACAAATCCGAAAATTAAAAGAAAAAAATATAAACAACATATGGACACCTTCCCCTCACTAATCGAAGTCAATTATTTGAAGCCATTAGAATTTATTGGGATAATATTGATTGAAGTTTTAAATTCTTAAACCTTTCAAAATAAAAAATCGTCGTAATGCGCTCCCTGACCGAAATGCAGAATCAGTTTTTGAAAGGATTTGGAGAGCAAATAATAAGTATAGCAACTCAAAACTTCTTAATAATAGCATAAACAGAAACCATGGCTTAATATGGAAGCCTGTCTCAATTGAAATTATTCTGCAGGTGAAACTTTTTTAACACAACACCTTTAAAAAATAAAGGAAATATTGGATCATAAAAAATTAAATTGGGTGTAAAAATATTACAGATATTACAATAGATTAAAAAATTCATAAAGGATAATTGTTACTTATTTATTTGTTTAATATTACAGAATAAATTCCAATTTAGACTTAAACTATATTTTTAAAACATAAGAAATCAGTCTTTATGAATATTTAAAAAATTATTCCTAAATTTCGATTCAAATATCACTATTTAGTACATGTTTTCTGAAATAAAATGCTATTTTTAAAACCGGTTTTTTTGTCTATTCGACATTCGAAAAATTAACATTTTGAAAAAACCGACAGCACATAGACAAAAAAAAAAAAACGGTTTTAAAACCGGTTGGAAAACCGTGTCGATCACAATAGTAGATAGTCCTTGCAAATCTCTACAAAAAATACGCTTACATGTGTAGGTTATCTCCTTTAGTTTAAGAGGTATTCGGGTCGAAATAAATTTTTACCTCATTTTTAGCATCGCCTTTTTTTAGTTTTTTTAAAATTGACGGGCTTAATTTTGCCCCTAGAATTTTTATAACATGTTTGCCAGATTCCCTACAAAATTCTAAATAATATTACTGCAAAAATCATATAATTATATGAATCCGTTAAAAAGTTATATTAATCTTGTAACTTTAAAAAAATTTTAAATTTTTTGGGTTTTTTTCCAAAAAGGTGGCAATATTTATTCAGTGATAAAATTAGTTTTTTGTTCTGAGCTTTATAATTTTTTTAATGTTTTCAAAAAAAAATCTTAATGTAAATGCGTGTAAAGTAAATCTGGAGGAGTTTGGGACAAAGGTCTGCCCACGAGCCTTATCCAAATTTAGTCAATTTTGGCATTTAGTTTTTTCTTTTTTTGTTATGTTCTCAAATCGCAAAGCTGGCATCGACTTAAAATTATTTTAATTTTTTAGCTCTATATGTAAGATATACACCCAAAAAGTATTTTCTGACGGAGGCCCCTTATAACGACAGGGTGACCATTTCAATGAAAAAAGTGAATTTTTGATGGAAGCTTTCCCGGAACTGGAATTTTGGGTATTTTGGAGTAAGAGAATGGGAATATATTTATTTTTTTTCTTTTAAGGACAAATTTTTTTATATTATACTAAAATTTTTTATAATGATAGCTTAATTAATGTAGATTTTATTTAAGTTCAAATATTAATTTTTTTTTTTTTGAAAAATAACACTAAATACAAAAATTTTTCGTTTTTTTATGAATTTAATGAAGAAATTTAGTTCGAATACTTTATAATTTATATATTATTACTTTTCAAGTAATATTCTTTCCAATGATACCAAATACTTGCATAAATCCTTTACACAATCGTTTAAATACTAACTGAAACTTGGGCCCCCTTCAGCGAAATGTGCACATTTTCCTTAATTTCCATACTAAATGTGTGCTGCAGTATTCTATATACATAAGTGCATAGTAGTTTCAACGTGTTTCTTAAATAATTTTGTGGAACTTTTGAACCGTTAAATATATTTCAATGAAATTTCACACAGTTATTACTGAGGTAGTTTCCAACTATTTTGGAGGAGCACAAGTTTCTAGGTGGTCTTGGGGCAGGTGGGAGGACCTCCGAAATGGGTCACCTCGGATATTATATAAGAAATAATTAAAAGAGTTTACCACTTTCGGAGGTTCTCCTCCTGCCCACATACCAGCTAGAAACTTGTACTCCTCCAAATTATTTGCAAAATACCTCAGTAATAACTATGTTAAATTTTTTTGAAATATTTTGAACGATTCAAGAGTTAAACAAAGTTATTAAAAAAAACACATTGAAACACATATACATAAGAGCACAGCCATTTCAATATGTGCTGCTCGAAAACACCTCAGCTCTGACCATGTGAAATTTTATTGAGATACCTCTAACGGTTCTTTAGTTACTAAATTATTTCCAAAAAAAAGCGTTTTGGAACCACTGTGCATTAAAAACTTCCTTCCAGTGAAAACACTGTATCAAAATTCATTCTTTTGAAGTTGTGGGAAAAGGAGTGCTAAAGTTCTTTTCTATTTTTTCTTTGTAGCCTCAAAACCTCGTCGCAATCTAAACTCGTTGTCATTGAATTCAAAGTTTATTTAACCTGCTCCCTGCCAAAAACAGCGTCTTGTTCTTAAATAAATCCTATATTTTGTTTAAGAGAAATTGAGTTGTATATGATAAATTTTGAAGATTTTTACAATATACTTAAATGTGAAAAATTAAGTTAGAGTTTTATATTGGGCTGTCACATATGTATATCACCTAATTATGGCGATACCGTTTTTATTTTTTTTTTTAATCAGTTTTTTGATTCTAATTTCATATTTTTTCCATAATTAAAATACTATAGATATTTTTCGTAAGTTTTAAATAAATAGTTTTTAAAAATAAAATATGTATTACAGAGGAAAATATTTTAGCTTAATTTTCGAATTTCAGGAATATAAATTTGTTTTTATAAGGGCTGTTTAATAGAGCCTTTTATATATACAATAACTTTTTAAAGTTCAGATTAAATTATTTATAAATACACCCCTAAACGAAATGTATCACTCAAGTCTAGTCTAATCTAGAAACAATTTAAGAAAAAAACATAATTTTTTTATTTGCTCACGTTTTATTAACATCCAATGGTTAATAGAAACTTAATCAAACGACTGAAGTCTATAAAATGCTTCAAAGGTTTTATAATCTGTATACAGAGTGCAATTGGATTGTATTAAAATCGTTTCTACTGAAAGTAATAATATCTTTTATTTTTTTTCTCCTCTCCATAGATTTTGAAACGTGCTAATTAATTTTTTTTTTATTTTGTGTTTTTAATTTTTGGGATTTTTTAGACAAATTATTTATGAATTCTGGAGAATAAAAACAATAATAAAAAATGGCACCACATGTTTTTTTTTTTATTATTTAAACATTCATTTGTTAGCTGATAAATTAGATATTTAAATAGAACCTGTTTGTTATTTTTTTTAATATAGTTTCGAAATGTTTTAAAATAAAAATTAACATTTAAAATAGTTTGTAATTTATATGAATTATTCATTTGAGAAACCTTCAATTGTTTAGATAAAAGAGGGAGGGAATAGAAAAAGGGATTTGTATTTTTATCATTTAATGATTTTGTAATGGAACTGGTTTTTTAGAGGAGAATGTAAAATATATTCTCAGGAATAAAAAAAATATGTTTGATTACAGAGCGAAATGAAATAGGTGGCAGCAGTTCTATAATAATAATGGTGATTTTATTACATATTTTTAAACATGGAGTTTGACACTTCAGTAGGTAAATATTGTTCCTATATGGAGTTTGACAGTTAAAAAAAAATCAGTTGATTAAATGAGGTCAGCTCCTTGAATTCGCTTTGGATATTATATATTAATAAAAATTAATAAATAACAGATTATTAATAAGAATTTTTCATATATAAAATTCTTAAATTTTCATTTATGGGCCTAAAATTAATCGAGGTCAAATCTTATATATTTGGTGTAGAGTTATTTATAGTCGTCTTATTGTTATTCCTAAATGAAGGGAATTCCCTAAAATTCTGTTTAAACGAAATTGTTGTTTACAAAATTAGTATTTATTTTTATGTGTGTTTTTTTAATTTTATTAAAAACAATAAATCAAAGTTTAAATTAATAATGATTTTTTTTAAACTATTCTCTTGTTTCTTCCTTATCTTGTTTTTAACATTGAAAACTAACAACATTTTAAAAATCTACACCATAAAAGTGATAATAGTTTCTTTAAATGATTTGTAACAAAAAAACTCTTCAAGTTGTTAATAAAATTTTATTGATTTGACTATTAAATATTTGGTCGTTGTGGTCAAAAATTTATGATTCTTTTTTTTTATAATTCTAATAAATTTTTTTCGCCACCAGTTATTGATAATTAATTGTGCATAATAAATGATTAAGCAAATTTAAGAAGTAATTTGCTTAAGTTTTAATATTTAGAAAAGTTAAGAAAAAAATGTTTGTTGCTAAATTAAAATCATAAAAATGAAATCGGTGACTGTTTATTTTTTTTTTTTTTATTAAAGATATAATATCAGCTTTCATATAATAAATAAGCATTTGTCAACAAATATTAATTATCAGTTTTATATACCCTATAATAGATTCTGGAATATATTCACATTTTCCTTTAATTGCAAAATATGCAAAATTGTGCTTTTAAAATTGCTAAAATATGCTCTAAAATAATGATTTTATATAAAAATATGACAAAATATGCTACTTAGCCTAAAATATGCAAACATATGTTGTTACAGTCGAATATGCAAAAATATGCTTTAAAAATCGATGCCAAAATTCTTTAAATTGTGTGAAACGGATAAATAACTAACAGTTTAATACATTTAAAGCCCAAAAAAAAAAATAAATAAATAAATATGATTTTTATTAATATTTTTGGTTGCCCTGATGATAGTATTTCTCTTCTCTGCAAAATAAATAAAATTTTGCGTAATACTTTTTAAAAGAGATAAGCCTATATTACATTAAATACTTAGGTTAAAGGGTTTGATTATTTAATTTAATTTTAACAACAAGCTGTTTATTTAAATAATATTAATATTAATGTATTTAAGGCTCATTTAAGCTGTGCTCACATTTGGCAAATTTTTAATAAAAAAATGTGTGATCATTTACTTGTTTTTTTATGTCCAGTTTCAAAGTTAAACATAGAAAAGATGCTAGAGGCGCAACTGAGTGTAAACATATTAAGAAGAATTAAGATCTTCATATGCAATAATTCAATATGGAAAATTAATTTTTGAAACAAAAACGTTTGAGAAGATTTTCTTTCTTACTCAAAAAATATTTAAATACAAAAATAAAAAAAATGTGTTCATAAAACTCAAAAAATAAAAAATCTAACAGTTTCATACACACCATATGGTCTAGTAAACAGTTTTTCAAAGATATCAATTATTCAAGTGATCAAAAATACAATTTTCTAATATTTTTTACTAAGAATTGAAATAATTTATTGGCTTTCAATTATTTTTCTTATTGTATCAATTAATAAATTAATCAAATATAAATAAAAATAAGTTGTAATTTGAATAATTGAATATAAAATATTTTAATAGATTGAATTTTAATTAATAAAATAATTCAACATTTATTATTCGTAATTGAAATTGGATTATAGATCTTTCTATGAAAATTTTTCATATAATTTGTTAGAATACTTCGTTATTGAATAATTTATACTATTATAAAAATATTTTAAATCATTTTAAAATGCTGATTAATAATTTAGTTGAAATTTCTTCGAAACTATTTTATTTTTTTGCGTATGTGGATCATAAACTACACTACAAAAAAATTTTTTTTCGAGCTCCTTCAAAAAAAAAAAAAACATATGTAGACTAGATGGAATTCCACATGCTAAACTCGAATCTGCTTTCACTTTTTTCCATCAGGTCGGAATTTTTTTTATGGGCGTGTCTAATATTGTGACCTAAATATAACGATTACTCGAGTATATTTAACTATTACTTGAGAACGGTATGCGCTCTACTATAATAATTTTTATCCGCTCAATATTTTAGGAGATATTTCGAAAAAAGTGTCGGAAAAAAATTTTTTAAGCAAAATTCAAGATTTCTTTTTTTTTCTACTAAAACTTTTTTTTAAAAGTGAAAACATCAAAAATATTTAAGTTTATCACCTTTATCTCAAAGCTAGCAAAACTACGATTAAATAAAGCCACGTATCATAAAAATTGATGCACAAATCTTGATTGGATTCACAAGTGAAAATACACTAGTGGGCAAAAAAAAAAAATTTTCGTCTTAAATAAAAAAAATAGGTGGATTAGATGGAATTTAACGTCCTAAATAAGAATCGTGTAAACCGTTCTTGAGTTATAGCCTAAGTTTGACAAACCATTCTCGAATTTTATAGTGTGACCGCAGAATAAGGTGATGATATTAGTCATGCACATAAAGAAAAGCAGTACCCGATAGAAAAAAGTGAATGCAGATTCTTGTTTAACTTGTCAGAATTCAGCTAGTCCGCCTATTTTTGTTTCAAGAAAAAATAAAAAAAATTTTTTTTGGCCACCACTGTATTTCTACTCAATTGTATGTAAGATGGGTATTTTTACTTAACTATGAATCTAAATTTTGCATGAAAATGATTTTTTTCGGACACTTGTTTCAAAATAATTCCGAAACTATTGAGCATATAAAAAATTTAAAATTTGAATATATTTTTAGTCCGCATCTTTTGGTGTATCACTTTGATCAATCCTACACACCGTTCTTGAGTTATGAGGAAAAATACTAGAGCTATGGCCTTACTATGTGGGAAATATTAGACACCATAAAAAAAAATCCAGACCTGTTGGAAAAATTATTCTGTCCGGACATCGCTGATTTGAAAGTGAATTATGGTAACCAAAATTACTTAACTGAAAATAATTTAATTCAATTTAAAGGTTATGGAATAAACCACACGTCTGATAACCATTTAATGAGATAAGTAGCCATTTTAATGAGATAAGTCAATTTTAAAAACAACTTTTCCGCAGATATAAAATCTAAATTTCAAGTTTTTCCTGGTTATGGTCTGAAGAAATTTCAATGCATTTAGTTTATTTCGACGAAACTGGCAACACTGTTTCTAAGTCTTATAACACCCATAGTATAATAAGAAAGTACTCGCACATCTACAAAAACAACAATTGCTTGTATTTTGTTAGTGTAAAACTACTGCCCACAATGTCAAAATGCTTTGAACGGAAAAATGAGAGAATGAAAGAGATCAAGATTAAAAAATATCGAAAAAATTTTTACATATGAATACAAAAACAATTTGACAGTACCGCGAGGTTTGCCAATGAAAAAATTGTAAAACAGCTGTTCTTACGAGTATACTTTATAATTATACTATGATATCACTTTAAAATAAACGAGAGAAAAAGATATAGTCGGTCGGTATAGATACCCTACACCATTGTGTACATTATAATTCGGGGAGGGGTCTTTTATTAGACTTGGAGTCAAATCTGGACCGATACTCATAGGTGTAAAATAAAATATATGAATACAGAATATTCCATTGATGCTGACATTTATATGAATTTATTTACTTACTACACCACCATAGGTGTAGGGTATAAATATAAATTTTTAAACATAATTATAACTCAATATGGGTACCAAATTAAAGCTAAGAGTCCCTGCAATATAACAAAAGTTTTAATTTAAATGTTGCAGCACAAAATTTTAGGAAAAAATTCTATATAGTAAATATAATATTAAAGGGTTAAATTTTCGAAAAGACATATTCTTAACTTTATATACTGAAACATTTAAATAAAAAATTTTATTATATTATAGGGATTCGTAGCTTTCATTTGACATCCATATTGGGTCAATATAATTTTTGTAATTATTTTATGTTATTCTTAAAAATTGCGTATTTTTCGAAATTTTGAAGTCCTTCTGAGAGGAAATTTAACTTCCTACAGAAAAAGTCGGTACACAATTTTACCATTGATGGTCTCTAGTTTTATCTATGTAACGATTTTTTGACATGTGAGAATTATTTTTGCATGCTGTTAGATATTTGGAAATAAATATTAAAAAGGAAAATTTTCAAAAGGATATTTTGGGTAAGTTTTCACACTGTAACATTTAAATAATTTTTATTATTAGATTACAGGAATTTTTAGCTTTTTTTTAAAAAACAAAAAAATTTTAAATTGCAGAAAACTATTTAAAAGCATAAATTTAAAAACATTACTTAATTTCAAACGATTCAAAATTGCACTTATCGTCCTTCATATTCAATTTGCTATTTTAATTTTTGTATATCCTACACCACCATAGGTTGTTGGGGTATTATGCGTTTGTGCTGATGTTTGTAACGCATAGAAAACGTTATCAAACACCCACCTTAAAGTATACCAATCGACTCAGAATCACTTTTTAAATCGATCTAACGATGTCCGTCCGTCTGGCTGGCTGGACGTCTGGTTGGCTGGCTGTCCATGTAAACCTTGTGCACAAAGTACAGGCCGCAATTTTGAAGATAATTCAATGAAATTTGGCAGATGGGACTTTTATGAAACAAGGTCTATTGAAATTGGTTGTGATCGGTTCATTATTTCACCTAGCTCCCATAAAAATGTCCCCCCGGAAAAGAGTTTCAACACTCAAAAATTTCTTAAAAATAAGAACATTTTAATGAATTTCAGCGCAAAGTTTCGTGTAAGTATCAATCTTTGTACCGAATTTTAAGAAAATCGGTCCACAATTGACCATAGCACCTATATAAACCCCTCTTCCGAAAATCACTTTAACGTGCATAAATCCCATACGAATTTTAGTATCACGTTATTATTCAACACAAATAAGTTTTATATAAGCAGAAACAACATTGCCAAATTTTATTAGAACCGGTCCATAATTTACTATAGCTCCCATATAAACCAACTTCCTAGAATCGCCCTAAAGTGCATAAAATCATGTAGATGTTAGTATCAACGCATTATTTTGTATTTGTATATTTTATTTTATATTTAGTAAAAGTGTTGGTCTACGATTGGCCAAAGGTCTAATATAAGTCCCCTTCCCGAATTTGTATACTCATACACAATGGTGTAGGGCATCATATGGTCGGTCTTGACCATAAAATAAGAGAAGGAAAAATTGACCGCCATATTGGTCATATGATATTTGGACCAGTGTGTACCCATATCTCTAGAAAACTCGAAACTTTTTTATAGGAAAAATAGTGTGATTTTCAATCGCTGGTAGGAAACTGAAAATTAATAATTTTTTAAATTAATTTTCCTGCATTTATTTTTTCGTTGACAATTCTTTCGCTATTTTGTGACTGTAGTCAGTTATAATTATCATTTTATATACATGCGAGCTGTAAACCCGCTATTTCGTTAGCGGAACTTTTTTATAGAAACCATACTGTATAACAAATTTAAACTAAGATTCTTAACTAACTTAGGAAAATTTTTAATAGTGGTGTTATGTCATCCATAAATAACAATATCTCTTTAATTAGAATTACAAAAAAGTATATTAGAATAAAGAAAAAGACCACAAAATCCATTTTAAAGTTTCTGATTCATTTAGGACCTTACATCTTCAATTTTATGTTTCTAAGGATGCAAATTGCAGAACATTCAAGAAGTACCATTAGAAGAACAAACAAAGTACCACAAAGACCCCTCTTGTGAGTTCTTTCTCGCATAGGACCATACATATTTAATTTCATGTTTCTACTTTAAATTCAAAAAGTATCATTAGAAGAACAAAAAAGTACCACAAAGTCCCCTCTTATGGATTCTTATTCACTGAGCACCACATGTCCTTAATTTCATGTTTCCAGGTTCATAATTATAGAAAATTAAAAAAGTACCATAGAAACAACAAAAAAGTAACACAAAGTCCCCTCTAATGAATTCGCATTAATTTAGGACCTAATATTTTTAATTTTATGTTTCTATGTTATATATTATTGAAAATTCAAAAAGTATCATTAGAAGAACGAAAAAGTACCACAAACTCCCCCTTATGAATTCTCATTCATTTAGGACCAAACATCTTTAATTTGGTCTTATAATGTTTCTTAGTTAAATATTATAGAAAATTCAAAAAAAAAAAAAAATAAAAAAAAAAAAATAAAACCATTAGAAGAACAAAAAAGTACCACAAAGGCCACCCTTATTGATTCTTATTCATTTAGGACCACGTATCTTTAATTTGATGTTTCTGGGTTAAATATTATAGAAAATTCAAAAAGTACCATCAGAAGAACAAAAAAGTACCACAAAGACCCCTCTTATGGATTTTCATTAACTAAGGACCACATATCCCTATTTTTATGTTTCCAGATTCATAATTATAGAAAATTCAAAAAGTACCATTTGAAGAACAAAAAGTACCACAAATTCCCTCCTTTTGAATTCTTACTCATAGGACCATTTATCTTTAAGTACCACAAATTCCACTCTTGTGAATTCTTATCCACATAGGACTACATTTACTTAATCTTATGTTTCTAAGTTTAATATAATGGAAAATTCATTATTAAGTTTGAATAAAATGTAATTTCCCGCCTTTACCCCCTTTTTGGTACTTTTTTTACCCATAGAAATATCAGAAATTGTATTCCAATGAGTTTCTAAATTATGGTGAGATCCCATTTAAATACGCATATGGTTATGTCAATAAATATAAAAAAATGTTTTATGAAAAAAGTACCAAAAATAGGTACGATTTTTACCCCTTATACGTTCGAATTTGGAAAAAGTACCAAAGTTATATTTCTAGTTTTTTGATAAGTTATGAATACGACATAAATTTTATTTGTATGTTGATTAGTTTCAAAGATACATATGGTGACAAAAAAGTACCAAAATGCAGTTTTTACCCGTTTTCTCCCTAAAGGGGCCGATTTTCAAAAAAGTAACGACAACTATTCAACTTTTTGTGTGTCTTTATTAGTTTGGGAGTTATAGAGTTACCGATTTTACCCTTTTTACCCCCCTAAACATTCGAATTTCCAAAAATCCCATCTTAATGGATCTATACAGAAGGAGGCCTACCTACGTTCCAAATTTCGTCTCTCTAGCTTTAGCAGTTTGGGCTGTGGGATGATGAATCAGTCAGTCAGTCAGTCAGTCACGTTACTCTTTTATATATATAGATGTACATATTTATTCTTTATATTTTTTTATTATTATTATTATTATTTTTTTTTTTTTTTTGAAGATCAAATTACAGAGACCCCAAACAAATTTCACTTTTATAAATGACAAATATAATTACATTATTAAGCGGTGGAAAATTGTAAACGAGATGATAAAAAAATATTAGCACTAGACCGAAATGTATACATTTGTATGATTTAGAAACATTCATAACGTCACCTAAAATGCAAAAGGCTATAAGCAACATTAAACATATTTTGAAGGAGCAAAAGAAAATTATGTCAAATCGGAAATACACACAACATATAATTAATTTTTTTAATTAATTTAATTTCTTGTATCGATATACTTACATATTTTTTTGAATTCAATTTGAAAAATATTTTTTTTTTTTTTGTTTTACAACTATACAACGATACAACAGAGGATTTTAATTAGTCAAATATAAAGACCAAATAGCTCTTATAACTTATTTGGTTTAGTCAGTTTTTAGTAAGAGCCATTAGCATTTAAGGTGTCGATATATTTAAGTCCATATGCATATGTAAAATTCACAAGTAAAGTAAACAATTCAACCCTTTTTTTCTCGTTAAAACATTTATTATCTTAGTGAGACAATAAAACAAATACATATTACGAATACGTATGTATATAAATAGTATCAGAATATTTTTAAAGGGGGGTTATGAAGAAATACTTTGATAATTTGCTAAAATATGGCAAATTACACCTTTTTTTTGTTATAAGTTTTACGAATTGTAAACTTTTCGAATGCAATGAATAAAAATAAAATAAATACAAATCCATAATTAACACATCGTCATACGTTTTTACCCTGAATTAGTGACGTGTATAGAAAATTTAATGATTTTATTGTTATTGTTGTTGTTCAATAGAATTTGGAGAACAAAATATTATTAAATATATTTAGTTATTGAGTAATTGAGAAAGAATAGACAAATAAAATTATTTATAACAAAAAGAAAACAAAAACAGAAAAACAAAATATTAGAGAAAAATTTAAATATAGTTAGATGGTGGTTTGAAATTGTTTAAACAAAAAATTTACACATTTTTTATTTATTTTTGCAAAGAGAGAGAGAGAAAAATATTATTAACAATATGTTTTTCTAAGAAACTCAAAACATCAAACACAAGAGAGCGAATAAATGTTATTAAATAAATTTGATTTTTAATTAATTACAGTTATGCAAACTCAGAGATTGTTTTTTGATATTAAACACTGAAAAAAAAAAAAATTAGGCGGGAGAATTAAAATGAGAGTGTATTTCTGCTTTAGGGAGTATAATTTTTAATATTATTGTTTTTCAAAATTCGTTTAAAATTATTATTATTAATTTAAATTTTATTTTTATTTATTTACTTAGTTGTTTGCTAGTTTTAATCGTTGTTTAACCACTGTACAATAGCAACAGCTACTGTTTGCTCTCAAATAACATTTGGATTTTTTTTTTTATTAAAAACGTAAATTAATTTGAATACAATACGAACACCAGCTAATAGACAAGAGTAATTTAAACGAATAGACTATGTACTCTGGAATCGTTTGAAAATGTATAAATTTGAATCATACGTAGGTATTTTAGTTTATTAGGGTGGTAAAAAGTTAATGGGGTCTTAAATTTTCAAATGATAGAGCAAAGAAAATTTTTTTATGTAAACAATTTAATAAAATATATATTTTTTTTTTATGAAAACTATCCGAAATTTTATTTGCATTTATTTGGACCTTAATTCTTATTTTTCCATTTTTTTTAATGACATAAATTATATTAAAATTGATAAAAAAATAACAAATTTCATATAAACACTTTAAAATTTTCATTTGGAGATATCTTTTCGAGACTTCGTAGTTACATTCCCAAAAAGTATGTTGGGTCCAATCGATTATATCAAAAATATATCAACACTAATCAAAAGAAACATTTTTATTATTTTTAAGATTTTTAAAGAAAATATTAAAACCATTAAAAATATTAAAGAAATTTGTGTGATTATATAAAAAGACCTACGGCTTTAGCTAATTTGGGACAATATAAAGGCATATAAAGCCACAATTAAAGATAACTTTGGAACTATAAAAAGACTCACAGTTAAAAGTAATTTTTAGGATTATATACTGACCTACGATTAAAGCAAATTTGGAACTATGTATTTGATATTACACCTAAAGTTAATAAAGACCAACGATTAAACGATTAAAGCTATATAAATAACTACGACTAGAGCAAATTTGGGACTTTGTAAGGAGCTATAATCAAAGCTAATTAATAAATATATAACGACCTACTATTAAAATATTATTTGGGACTATATACAGACCCATAAATAAGTCTAGTTTAGGACTGTAAACAATTTATGACAAAAGGAATATGATTTAGCTATTTTTAGTCCATATAAATTTCTACGATAAAAACTGTTTTTAATTTAAATAAAAATCTACGATTAAAGCTATCTTTTTATTCTATAAAAAATATCTACGATTAAAGCTATGATTAAAACTATTTTTAGCTTATATAAAGATCTACGATTAAAGCTATGATGAAAACAACTTTTAGTCTACATAAAGATCTATAATTAAAGCTAAGAAGACCCATAATTAAGTCTAGTTTTGGACTATAAAACAATCTATAACAAAATATGTATAATAAAAGCTATTTTTAGTCAATATACTAGTTTACTATTAAAGGTATGATTAAAGCTACTTTTAGTCTATATATAAATTTACGATTAAAGCTATTTTAAGTCTATAGAAGTCTATCTGTATAAATATCTACGATTAATGATATAATTAATGATATTTTTAGTCGGAATAAAAATCTATCATTAAAGCTATTTTAAGTCTATATAAATATTTATGATATAGTCTTCTTAGTTTATATAAAAATTTACGATTAAAGCTATGATCATTACTATTTTTAGTCGACATAAAGTTATACCATTAAAGCTATGATGAAAGCGATTTTAGACTATATGTATATTTTAAGAACTACAACTCATTCTATTCCCAGCAGTCTATGGTGACAGTCCTAAACAAGTTATTTGCCTCACTACATTAGGGCACCACTAGTCACTTTACTAACTATGTGGCTAGTCACTTTAAAATGGGGATAACCTAGGAGGAAGTCTATTGGCACCCAAGGACCAAAAAGTGGCGATACAGTGGGTAGATTGAAGAAGGCAATTTATGGAAATCCTTTTAGTGACAATATTGAGTCAGTCATTCATTATTTAAAATTCAATCATTCCGGTAACATTGATTTATGATTAAATTAAGTTAAAGAAAAAACCACAAATGTAGAATAATCGGTATCTTTAATAAATTGAAAACCCTAATTAGCAAGACTGGGTTTTGTATTGCATAAAATAACGAGGGGGTTATTCATTTCGACTGGATGTATTCCACATATTTAAATTAAAAACACATTTAATTAATGTAGTACTTTTAACATAAAAAATATAAAAAAACATAATTTTACTTTTTTTCTTACAAAATAAAATACTAAAGACTCTGTAAAGCACCAAGGAGTCTATAAAAAAAATGCATCGGAGCCAAATGTCCTACCATGTATTTACTGCCGTTAGTCAAGTAACCCAACCATCCACTGACAATGGATGAAACACTTATATTTTTGACTTTTTCGTGACCTCAAAAAAACAATCGACATTTTTACACTTCCCAAAGAGTCAGTAAAGTATCAATCGTCACCTCCACGCTTACCAAAGGGTCAATAAAGTATCAATCACAACCTCCACGCTTTTTTAAAGAGTCAATAAAGTATGCGGTAGCCACCTCAACGCTTACCAAAGAATAAGTTAAGTATAATTTTGCTTAACTATCGTCCACAAAATGTGCGAAGATGGGGTAGAGAAAAAAATGCACACATTTGAATGAGTTAGGTGGATAGACACAAATGAACTTTACTGTCTAAAAGGGTGTAAATTGACAGCGAAAAAACTTCTGGGTTTCTAATCTAAGGACTGCGCACGAAAAAATCCGTGCATGCAAATCTGCTTATAGATACTAAACCAATGGGCGAATTTTCTAAAAATTATATTTTTATTAATGACTGTTATGTTCAAGTTCTAAACATAAAATAATAAATTATTTTCTGTTGGTTTTTAAAGAAATATCTGATATTTTCCAGAATTCTTCCAATTTTATTGTTTTATTGTGTTTGGGTCACTTTTTTGCTCGAATAAGTCCACTTATTTTTAAACTCCTCTTCATTTTAAGATGAGCTTTTAATCTTCTTTATTTTTTTTTTTAATAGAGCCCAATATCTTTCAATAGCTCAGAGTTCCGGACAAATTGATGGATTAGGCTATTTCGGTACAAATAGTAACAATTTCTTTATTAACACTCCATTGTTTTATTGATGTAATGAGAAAAAACGAGAACAGGCCAGAAAAAAGTGGATACACTGTATTTTCTGAGGAAAGGAGAAGTCTGTTCTAAAGGCAATCATTCACTTATATTTCTGTGTTAATGGAACCATTTTTTATGCATGAAGAGCTTCTTTTCGGCATATGGATATGGCTTCCCAAAACAAAAATTTTCTTGGGAATTTTGATTTTTTTGATACACGATATTTTTCTGTCATATTCCCTCTAGCATCTGCAACATAGAATTCCTGGCTAGGAAGTGAGCCTAAGCGAATGTTTCATCGTCTATTATACACTAATCATAATTATGAAAAAATTCGTCTGAAGAACTTTCACGTTATTTTTTTACCTCCAAATTCTTGTTTTGCGTTTCTATTAGGACTTTATTGTACTTTATACGGCTTCAGGCTAGATTTCCTTTCAACTTTTCTGATCAAAACTCAAAGCAATTTACTTTTTATGACACTTTTCTTCCAGTGATGAGCGGATTTTCTCTGAGTCCTACAGCCTGAATATACTATTTTTCTTCCACTACCAGGTTTCCATTCAGTGACCATGACTTCTTTGTATAATATTACGACCCAAGAAACTGTATTTTTTGACACAACTGCCTTCCTAGAAATTGTTTTATATGACCGATGTAAGAAATCATGAAAAACTTCAATTATGTGTTTTGGTGTTTTTTGTTCAATTTCTATTTTAAGAAAAACTAGTTTTGTTATAAGTATGAAACTTAGCACATGGCTAGTGACCATAATGACAAATGTAAACCAGTTAACAGAATTATTAAGTTTTCACCACATCAAAAGTTATAAGCCCAAGAGCATGCACGGATTTTTTTGTGCGCAGTCCTTATATAAAGATCTACGACTAAAACTAATTTGGAAGTCTATAACGACCAAAGATTCATCTTCATAACAACTAATATTGAGTTTAATATTAAAGCTAATTTAAGACTTAATATAGACCTATGATTGAAACTAATTTGAGGCTACATAACGTGACTAATTAAAAATCAATTATTAAAGCTATTTTGAACAATAAAAAGTTCACGACTAAAGCTAAATTGGAATTGTAGAATGATCAATGATTAAAGTTCTTTAAATTTAATATAAATAAAGACCTAAGATTACATTAAATATAAGACTTTATAAAGGTTTTAATTTTGGACTATATAACGACCTGTGATTAAAGCTAAATAGGATCTATAAGGAGGCTTAAAATTTAATTGAATTCTGAAACAAAAAAAAAAAAAACTGAAACATATATATCAGAAATATTTATAAAGATAAGTTGGATTATATATGTATATCCATGTTAAATGCTATTTTGAGGCTAAAGGCTTTTGATTAAAATTTATTTGAAAGTTTAAAAAGGCTAAGGATTAACAATAATTTCGTAATCGAACTAAATAAGTCCTGTATATAAACCATATATGAGTGATATACATGTATTTTTTTCTTTTTTCTTAAGTGAAAAATATCTCTAGAAGATTTTCATCGAAATACTTTACTAATATTTTAGTTTCAAATACATTCAATTCCAAAATATTTAGTTGCATGTCAAACTTGATGGTGGTTTTGTTTTGAGTAGTGATCTAAGTCATTTCATAAATCATAAACATGACAAAATGTTTAAAAAGAACTTTATTTATATTAACCCTCATATTATAATTATATGTATGTTTAGAAACTAAAAAATTTGTATATAAACTACAATTAAAATATATTAAATATATAATTAGTATCAAAACAAACTATATAAGTACCTATTGGTTTCTTATCATAGTCAAAATATAAAATATAATATAATTTTATCAGTAATTTTATTCATTATTTGTTAGTAAATAAGTTAAAAGAAAAAAAAAAAATGAATACATACTAAGAAATAATTATCTATGATTAAGTATATGTAATAGATAAAGTAACTAATAGCTTTACAAAATGATATTACAAAAGTTTAAAATGAATTTTAGTATTTATTTTAGCTGAGATAAGTGCGAAAATAAATAACATATTATATAGTTAGTTTACATTTAGAAGCTTCAAAGACTTTCATAAGTTAATTGTTTAGCAGCTCATATTAAAATGTCATATTATTTATAATTTTCGTTTGTTTATTCAGTGCTAGTATGCAAAAATATAAAATTATATTTTAGTTTAAAATTACTGAATTATATTAAATATTATCGTTTGAAAGTTTGGTTAATGAACCAAAACTAAAGGCTAACAATTGATTATTTAAATTTGTATATAATTATGTATTCGATTGTAATGATTATTGAAAATATAATTATTTGTTTCTATGTTATGTTAAAATTATGAAAGAAATAATGAAACAAGTAAAATATGTCTGGATTTTCAGAATTAAAATTGCAACTATATTGAAATTATTCGAAGGGAACAGTTTTGATATTAATTTGTTAAACAAAGTAAATATTATAATTTGAAAAAGATTCTGATAGGATTTAGTAATACAAAATTTGTCAATGAGTTACAACAAATTTTAATTTGGGGTCATAATTTAATAGGTCTTGAGATTATTAAATCCCATCATTAATATTATTTTGAACTATATAAAGATATCAAATTAAAGCAAATATGTTACAAGAAAATAATCCACGATTAAAGCTAAACTGGGACTATCTGAAGACCTATAGTTGAAACTAAATCGTTGGTTAAAGTAAATTCCCACGATTTAAAACAAATAGGGACGATATGAAGGATTGAGTGGTGATAAGCAAAAATTTATTATTTAAACTATATTAGGACAATGTGGTTGAGGCCTATTGAGACAATATTAAGGCATAATTAGCATTATACAAATACCTATGATAGAAAAATAATTTGGGACTATTGAAACTCCTACGATTAAGGAAAAAACATTAAATCAACATTAGAACTATGGACAATGATTAATCTATGATTAAATCTCAATTGGGACAATTAAATAGCCTACGATTAAATACATTTAGAGATCTTATGAAGAATAAAGGTAAAACTAATTTGGGACAATATAAAGATCAGCAATTAAGGCGTTATTATCACTATAAAAATAGTTATGATTTAAACAAAATTGAGACTATAAAATGCTTGCAATTGCAGCTAATTTCAGCTTCTATTCATACATTTATTCAAAACTTTAAAGATATTTAAAAAATAGCTCTTTTTTCATTTTTTTTAATTGCTATTGCTAGCAGCACGTGTTTGAAACTTATTTGTGGTCTGTTATTAGTATTCTTTCGGAAACTTTTTGTCATATAAAATTTTGTTGTTTTTCCTCATTACATTAATTAGAATCTTAAATAAAAAATATTTTTAATTGGAATTTTATATTTGACTTTCGGTAAAATATATCAGCTGACTCAAAAATTAGTGATGTGTGTTTTACCTGTTAAAATAATCGATAAACACTCGACGTCGTCTCAAGTCAGTTAGAGAATACCAAATAAGCGTTGAAGTGATGTTGACAAGACAAACGAATTTATTGTGATAGTAAACAATAACAAAAATATATTCCGGGTTTCATATAAAAGTTCTTCTTGTATAAGTTTTACGAAATTACATGACAAAATGAATGACTGACAATTACCATGAATTCAAAAATAATTTTCTAGATCTAATTTTTGACTATTAGAAAACTAAACATTAAAGTTAAAGAGGGACTTAAAAAGAATGATTTAAGCTTAAATGTGACTACAAAAATTCGTCAGAATTGGGTATATTAGGAATCATATACAAACATCCAGGCAAAAATAAATTATTTTTAAATTCCAACGCTTAAATCATATAAGGACTACAAGTATATAAGGACTACAAGTAAAAGCTAATTTAAAAGAAATTTTATTTGAAATTTAATCTATATAAAGGTCTATGATTAAAACTATTTATAGTCTACGTAAAGATCTACGATTAAAACTATTTTTTGATCTATATAAAGTCCTACGATTAAAGCAATGATGGAAGTTATTTTTAGTCTATGTTATGATGAATGATTAATGCTATATAAATATATATGATTAATGCTGTGACGAAAACTGTTTTCAGCCTATACAAATATCTACGATTAAAGCTAATTTGGAAGTATATAACGATCAAAGATTCGTCTTCATTAAAACTAATTTGGAATTAAATATTTTAGCTAATTTAAGAATTTATAAAGATGAAGCCCTGCGATTAAAGTTAATATGGACCCATAAAGAGACCTTCAATTCATTATGATTTAGGATTATATAACAACCTATAACAACAGACAGTTTATGACTTTTTAAAAATAAAATATTAAAGCTATTTTTGAGTATAAAAAGATTATTATTTTTTATTTTATAGAGTTCGATTGAAGAAATTTTAAGAAAATATATTGAATTACTATTAATTCGGTATAGTTCGTTATAAAAACCTATTATTGAATCTAAATTTTTACAATAAGGACACTTAATTGAAGCTATATAGGGGCTTACAAAGACCTATAATTTCCGCTAAAATGGGACTACAAAAATATGCACGATTAGAGCTAATTGTGCTTTTATGTAAAGGCTTGCAGTTAAAATTAATTTGGAACTATTTAAAGGCCTACGATTGAGGCAAATTTGGGACTATATAAAGACTGGAGAATAAAGCTTATTTAGGACTTTCAAACTAAATAAAGGTCCTCCATGTTTGAGAACAAATGAATCTTCGGTAAAAGGAAATATAATTAAGGCTTATTAAAACAATATAAACAAAAATCAATAAAAGTTTTTTTTAAGCTACTATCACTTTTAATTTTGGTCCGTATAAAACCCTATTATTGAACCTATTTTTAGACTATAAATTGGGGTTATGCAAAGACCTAGAGACTTTATAAAGACCTACAGTTTAATTTAATTAAAGACAATTTAAAGGCCTATGATTAAAGCAAAATTGGTATTATAAAGAGATTAAAATGGCATTGTTCCAGTCACAAAAATGTTGAAGTTAGGTGTGGAAATATATAGATTTATACGTAATTATTTGATTGTTACTTAATTTTTTCTTTATATTAAAACTTGCGAAGGTTTCTGAATGAATAGAGAAAAAAAATTAAATTCGAATAAAACTATTACGAAAAAATTAAACTATTTTTATGACTTTTTCAGGTCACTTTAAAAATAAACGGCTCATATAAATACCAACGATCAAGCCTAATCTGGGAGTATGGAGAGATAAAACTTATTTAAAACTTAATAAAGATCCATTAATTTGAAACTATACAAATATCAACAAATAAAGCTTAACAGGGACTACATAAATAAACATCTAAGGACTAAATAAATATCTACAATTTAAGCCAGTTTATATGGATAAAAAAGCTAAAAGCTTATTTGAAGTTACATATGTATATAAAGAGCTTGATAAAAGCTTATTTTAAACTGTATAAAAAACTTATTTGAATCTATAAAAAGAGAATCTGCAATTAAAGCTTGTTTGGAACTAATCTATATACATATAAGAGTAACGTTCCTGAGTGATTGACTGATTGACTTACTTACTGATTCATCATCGCACAGCCTAAATGGTTAAAGCTAGAAATATGTAATGTAGAGATCCTCTAAGACGGGATTTTTCGAAATTCGAATGTTTGGGAGATAAAAAAAGAGTAAAAACTGCTAAATTTAGTAACTTATATCTCCTAAACTAATAGATACAAAAAGGTGTAATAGTTATTGTTATTAATTTAAAAAATAATTCAAAATTCGGCTCTTTTAGGGAGAAAGCGAAAAAAAAAACATTTTTCACAAAATATTTTCTTTATAGTGACATATACATATGAATATTTTAACTTTAGATCCCAGTACAATCTTTGTTACATTCAGGGGTAATAAAAAGTGCCAAAAAGGGGATAAAATCGGAAAATTAAATTTTATTTAAATTAAATAATCAATTTTTTTTTATCATATTAAACGAAGAAACATGATCTTAAGTACATGTAGTGAACAATTTCAAGGGAGAATTTTAGGTACTTTCTTGTTCTTCTAATGTAACTTTATGAATTTTCTATAATATTGAACCTAGAAATATGAAATTAAAGATATGCAATCATAAGTGAATGAGTGTCCATAACAGTGAACTTTGCGGTACTATGTGGGTAAGAATTCAAGAGAAGGAACTTTGTGCTACTGGTTGTTTTTCCAATGGTACTTTTTGAATTTTGTATAATATTGAAAATGCAAACATGAAATTAAAGATATAAGGTTCTAAGTGAATCAAAATCCATAAGAGGGGACTTTGTGGTACTTTTTTGTTCTTCTAATGATTTTTGAATTTTCTATAATATTTAGCCCAAAATCATGAAATTAAATATATATGATCCTAAGTGAATGAGAATCTACTTTCTTTTCATTATTATAATATTACTCTTTGAATTTTTTGTAATAGTAATTAATTTTCAATCATGAAGAAAGTGATCACTAAAATATTTATGAAGTTTATAATTCTTAATGCGGACAGAACACCAATATTATAAATGTTCGCGGGAGTTAGGAATAATAGTTAAATTTTACGGGTTTTTTCATTTTTGGTATTTAATTTCATGTAGGAGTATTGCAAAATCTAGTTAAATGCTATCTATATAAAAGTGAGTCTGCATTTGTTAGTCTGTCTGTTTTTGAATTTTATTTCGTTGCTTTTATTTTATTTCAATACAATGGGATAGCGAAGCACACTGTGTTTAAGCTATTATAAATATTATTCAAAAATGTATAGTTATAAAATTATATAATTTAATAAAACACAATTTGAATTTATAATATAGTACAGTTTTATTCCAAAAAAAAATCTACGTTAATGAAGTAGCGGGTGTACTGCTGTATAAGTACATATAAAGAACTACTATTTAATCTAGGATTGATCATTATTTAATTTTATATGAACATATAGTTCTTGACTTGCAATTAAAGCTATTTAGATACTATATAAAGACCTAAAAACAAAGCTTATTTTTACCCTAAAATCCCCTAAGATTAAAGCTACTTTTATACTAAGTATATAAAAATTTATGTTTAAAAACAAATTGCATCTTATAATTGCAATTAATTTTTTTAAACTATAAAAAGTCATGAAAAACAAGTTCTTTTTCTAGCTAAAGATTAAATCACTTTCGAAGAAATAGTTTTAACCCAAATCCATAAAAAGGTATAATAAAAATGTCATAAGAAATATCAAGATATAATAAACATTAAGCGGCTCCTTTTATAAACAATTCTTCTAAATTAAATTCAGTTTTTTCTTTAATTTTTCTTAGTATTTTCTAGATTTTTAATAATCACCCGTTATTTTAAATTCTTTTGCTTATAGTGGCTTCTACACAAATAAAAAAAATATATATATAAAATCACTTTAAATTATTATTATTTTTGTTATTTTATAATAGACTAGTCAAAAGATCAAGTTCTATATCAGTTTTGCAATTATGTAGTATAAAGCTTTAGTGAAGAAAATTCGAAAAAAAAAAATTCATTTTTTTTTTCAATAAACGAAATAGAAATCAGTTTAAAAAACACTTGTCACACGCAGCGAAAATAAACGGAAACAATTTAAAATTAAATCGTAAATACCGGTTTAAAGAGACACGTTTAAATTTTTTTTTGTTTGAAATTTTTTAATTTAAATAAAATATGAATTTAATTGGTTTAAACCCTTTTTAAAAATATTTGAATTTTTGTCACTATACACACACACATATTTAGGGTTTAAATTTAATATTTATCAGCATCAATATATATTTTTTCTATTTGCATCTAATAGATATGTAGATAGATAATCTTCTTTTGTTATAATTTATATTTAAAAGATTTTTTGTTGTTGTTTTTTTTAATGACCTTTGTACATTTAGTAAGCTTTCGTGCCTTATTGATAATCACCTTTAATTTTGTTGTATTTGTTGTGGATTTTTTTGTGAGAAAACGAAATTTCTTTAAAGATTTTTGTTTTAAAAATTTATTTTGTTTTTGTGATATATTTTGTAGATAACAAGTGGATTTGTTTTGTATCTTATAAGTTTTTTTTTTTTATATTTCACTTTTTCACCAAGATTTTTCTTCTAAAAATGTAAATTTTTTGTTGTATTTTTTATATATAAAAAATAAAATTTAATACGTAAAATAACGTGTTTAATGGTTGTTGTATTTATTTTTATACACTTTTTTTGCTGTTTCTTTAAAGAAAACTATATTGTATCTAATAGATACTTTTGTTTTTAATTTTTTATGGTTTTTTTATAATAGTTTGGTATTATTAATAATACACTAGTTTATTTATTTTTTTGTTGTTTGTTAGATTTTATTAATAAAATCAAATATTTATTTTTGTTGTTATTTTTTTGTATTTGAACATTTATTATTGAAAACTCGTGTCACACTTTTATTTAATTATAAATGATTCGGTCTACACAAGAGCTGCCGCAATACTATACGCTCAGAAAAAACTGTATATTTTGAAAATACTAAATGACAAGTGTTTGAGAGCGTATTAGATTCTCTAACTCGTATCTCTATCTGTAGAGCGCTCAATAAACGCTGTGAGAACCTGATAACACGGCAAACGATTTCGAAAATAAGAAAAAATGACAACGAAACTGAAAACAAAAACTCACAAATAAAAGATACAACAAGTTAAACAAAATAAAAAAAATAAAAAAAACAAAAACATATGTTTTTATACTCATACTTAATAATATTAAATGCGATTTATTCATTTTAGTCTATTTACTTGGGCTTATTTTGACAAGTGATAACTGGTCATTTGAGAAAGATAGAAAGAGAGAAATTATTATCTCGCTCTCTGTGAAATGTCTATATGAAATAATAGTAACAAAATCAGTGCATTGTTGTACTACAATTTGGCCCTTTAGGCAAGAAAAGTAACAACGTGTTAAATATCTAAATTGAACTCAGGCGCGTGGACATTTTCATACACAGCACTGTGGGAGCAAAATTGAAAAAATTATGGAAATCTATATGTATAAAAGAGTAACGTTACTGAGTGATTGACTGACTAAAGCAAAAAAGGATAAAATATGGACTGTAGATTGCACAAAAGGCCAGGGAGATAGATTTTTGGCCAAAACTCTTCTTAGTTGCCGGATAAAGAATTCATACCTCAAGGTTATTGTGCTTGCTGAATCCAAAATTGAACTAAAAAATAAAAAAATAAAAATGGCTGCCATCATTTTTAAAAAATTTTCTGATCCAGCTAAAATTTTGGGTAAAGGTAGTTTTAGAGTTATTTAATTTTAAACTGAAATCAGAATTTAAAAAAAAAACTAAATGCGGACTCAACATATTTCTTTAAGCCATATTAATTCCTGCAAATTTTTTTTTTTTTTATAATCGATAAATTTGTCAAAAACCAAATACAAGAAAACTTTGAAATCTGTAATTCTATAAAATTATCGAAAATCCACGCCACGCCCATTTTTGTTTTTCGAATTTATATTGATCCCCGAACTATACGTACAAAATTTCATTGTCGTACATGCTTTTGTTGAAGAAATATTAGCAGAAAACTATAAAACGGACACGCTGTGCTTCTAGTTTTTAGCCCATAACTATTTTGTTTGTCAACCGATTTTGCCCATTCCAATCCCCAAAAAACCATATATAAGACAAATATTTGTGCCAAATTTCGTCCCCCTACGTTATCCCGTTCGAGCCCTATCCTGCTTTCAACAGACGGACAGACGGACGGTAATAGCTAGATCGATTCAGAATCTAACCAGTACCCAGAAAATATATACTTTGTGGGGTCTTAGATGATTCCTTCGACATGTTACACACGGAATGACAAAATCAATATACCTCCCATCTTTTTGTTGGTGGGTATAAAAAAATCTGTAAGAAAGATATCCCGACAATATGACACCCTACACCATTCGGTTTATGCATTAAAATGCTTCCTAAAATTTTCGGAAATTTAACTAATATGAAATTAATTTATATGATTTTTACTTATTTTAAATTTATTTGTGTCAAATATTGTCATGATAATGTAATTTATATGCGATATTGGGAGTTAAAGTGGGCCTTATATGGGAGCTTTGCCTAATTGTGGGCTGATCTTCCTAAAATTTTGTACTCCGATATTGCATTAAACTTATTTGTACTTATATTATAGAAATAATGAAAAATATGTAGCAAAAACCAAAAAAAATGGCCCCTCAATAAAATTAATTTCTAACAACATTTTTTAACTTTGGTTCCATGTAGGAAGGAATGGTGTAGATGGATCCCAAAAAAAAATTCGGGAAACATGGCATTAAATGTTCCTAATAATTTCTCATATTCGTTATTTTCTAATTCTTAAAAATTACTTATGGCCAAAAATCGATCTCTCTGGGCCTCTGTGGATTGGTCTCCTATCAAATAGATCCACTAAGACGGTATTTTTGGAAATTGGAATATTAAAGGAGTAAAAAAGGGGTAAAACTTTTTTGAATTATTTTAAAATATTGAACATGGAAACATAAAATTAAAGATAAAAGGTTCTAAGTGAATAAGAAGGAACTTTATTATACCTTTTTGTTCTTCTAATGGTACTTTTTGAATTTTCTATAATATTTAACCTAAATCATGAAATTAAAGATATCTGGACCCTAGTGAATGAGAATCCATAAGAGGCTACTTTGTGGTACTTTTCGTTATTATAATATTACTCTTTGAATTTTTTGTAATAATAATTAACTTTCAAACATGAAATTAAAGGTATGTAGTTCTGTGTTGTTTTGAAAGTCTTACAAAATTATTGTTTAGGTTTCAACGAAACCGAAATGAATAAGACACCACGAATGCTGATGAAGTGTGTAGCGGCACAGAAAATACGTATTCCATTCTGCTGGTGTCTAATTATAGTCCACAAACTTTGCTTTGGTACCGCCAAACAGAGACAACAAGGCAATTTACGATTGCAAACTTGTTTAATTATAGTGACAAACTTTGAATTGGGCGAATTACAGTACTGTATTGGAAAGAATTTATTGCAAAAATTTATTATTTAATGAAATAATTAATGGGTACAAAATAATAAGATTAAAAAAGGGTAAACGGCGAAATAAGTAACAAGATTCTAAAACTTTAATAAAAATACAATAAGAAAAATCCCAAAAATAGGTATATTTAAATAAGTATGCATAAGTATGTATATAATCAGACTTTAATAGGTACTGTGTGCTTGATTTTCATAATATGATACCAATATAAAATTAATGTAATTTTTATTAATTTCTTTTCAATTTAAAATTTAATTTTTCATCAGAAAAAGCATAAAAACTGTTCATTAACATATAAAATACGTAGTTTTTCATGTTGACGATTTCAAATAGTTGATTTGACGATTTTTTTCTCCAAATTTTACGATTTTTCATCAAATTTATCTGGCAACTATGCCTATTAGTCTTATTCTTCTCTACTAAAATATAATAATAGAAATAATTTGCTAGTTTTTGAACTTTCGAACGTTAAAGATGTAAGAAACTGGTAACTAAAATATTTAAAATGTTTATTGTTCTTAATACCGACAGAACACCAATAATATAACTGTTCCCACGGGAGTTATAAATTATAGTTTAATTTTACGGGTCCTTTCACTTTTGGTATTTAAGAAAAGTCTTCTATAAATTTAAAAACTGTACAATTTGTTCCACTTAATTTTAAAGAAGACACAATTTCCTTTTAAATAATATAAAACATGACTATTTTGTGTTTGAAACTTTTCGAGTAAATAAATTTAAAATAATCAAAAAGTATTAAAAATGTTAAATGTTTATACAGTGAAAGCTCCCATAGGCGGACAGCGATCGTCACGCAGATTTTGTCCGTTATCGGGAGATGTCCGTCTATGGGATATGGTACATAATTTTTTTTTTTACAAGGGGTAATTCACTACTATATCCTTTTATTTCAACATTCAAGATTGATTGTAATGAATTAACTTATAGATATGTGTACATATTCTTATTTATGCATATATATCGTCAATTAAAATGCAAAAGCCCGTAACCACTGAAAAATCAAATGATGGTTTTATTTACTGGAATATAACTGTACTGTTCTGACCCAAACAATATTTATACAAAAAATTTCATGTTCATATCTTCAAAAATTACATCAATATTGACAAAATTTTAAAAATTTTACTTTATTACTCAATTTTAAAGCAAAAAAAACTAAAAATTAGGGTTTCTTTTTTATTTTGCTTCTGCGGCAATCGACGTTTTGCAGTTTAATTTAGACATTATTTGCAATAAATTATGATTTTATGGAATTTATGTCTACAGTTCGCTTCTCTCCGTTTTCATTCCATTTTCCTAAAATTTCTTCCTTAATTATGTAATTTTTCGTACGCGAAAAAAATCATCTCTTAACTAGCTAAGGGTCAGAGTTTTTCCAACATTTTTACTAACGATTTTTCTACGAAATTTTTAAAACAAAAAGAATGTTGGAGACAAGTTTAACAACAACGCCATCTACATATGTTGGCATGTTACTCCATTTAAAAACGACAGGAATAACTTGGGAAAATGATGTTGGTGGCCTGGCCTCGATTTAAGCAGCACCCAATTGCTTTTTTTACATGACTGATGACAATGTCGCTCTGCTTGTTGTGTAGAATTTCTATGCCCTTTGTTCAAGAAAGTGGTCAAGACTTGTAGGAATCTGTCGCCATTGTGTTGTACGACAAATCATGGACCCCTTATCGAGACTGTCTTCATGACATAGATAACTAGGACATGTTTTTGGTGATCAAGTTTTCATTTCTCTTTTCTAGCATGAAGAATTTTTAATCAAGTGTAAAAGTTCAATGTTAAATTAAAAAACTAGATTTTGCTCAAAATCACCAAAAAGTGAAATAACATACGAATAGCAGATTATTTAACTTCAAAAAATGTTAGTAAAGATGGAATATAAATGCAAACACGAACAAACATTAAAATAAGAAGCATCTCATTATCGTATCGTTTATCATTTTTGTCCGTCTACGTTGTCTTTAAAAGATGTTGTCTTTAAAAACAGGTGTCCGCGTCCGGAGATAAATAAAAATGCCACCTAAAACATGGGACGGAGTATGTAATTTTAAGTTTGGAAAGGAGACCCCTCTGACTTAGACAATTTTAAACCGCAAATTCGTTTCTTACCCGATTTCCATGTGCTATTTATTTATCTCTTACAGTTTTCGAATTATTTACATTTGCATAATCGTGGTCCAGCTTTTTTTTTTCATATATAGCTCAACATTTTCGACCATTTTATTCAGATTTTTCTGTAATTGGTTAAAGAACAAAATTATTTATCGAATAAAAAACTTTGAAGTCATTATCGAAATCCAAAATAAACGATTTTGAATTTGAAATTTGCAAAAATTAGGACTTTTTGATGTTTTGGTCGAATTTTTCCTCTAAACTCTATAGAGCCAAATACAAACCCTGCTGAATTTGACCTATTTTTTTTTTATCAATTTTTGACTTTGCTAATATGTTTTAAAATTTTTATTCGATAAATAATTTTGTTTCTTAATTAATTACCAGAGAAGACAAAAATGCCTTTTTTATCTTTTTATTTCATTTTTGTTTCGTTTTTTGTTTTCTTTATGCTTATTTTACATTTTTTAAAACCAAAAAAACAATTTTTGGCTAAAATAATCAGATTTTCAAAATTTATTGGAACGTTTTTTATCTTTATTAAAACTCTGATGTATAAAATTGTGTATCAATTCGAGTAAAATTTTTAATAACATCACTTTCGATGTTGGCATCAGATTACTCAACAGTTAGATATCGGCGGAAAAGTTTGAACTGGAGTTACGACGAACACAAGTTTTTTCTAGTGTGTATTTGACTTTTTTGAATGAACCGATTTATTATAAAAAACAAGTTAGCGAATTTAATGTAGTATTTCAAATAACCTGGGACAACTTTTACACAAAATATTTTATAGTCAAAACCCATTATGACTATAAAATTTTATAGTCATAATGCGTTACGTAGTGTTTATATTGGACAATGTTTTAACAAGGGGGCAACAGTTACATAAAACAAAAATTGACGAATCCATTACGTTACGGAGCTCTCATTTATTGATGTAAATCGTTTAAAAAATGTGTTTTTTTTTGCTGCTTTTATGCTCCAATATGATGCATTTTTCCTGAAATTTTTTTTTTTTGTATAAATACCATGTATATACAATTTTTTTGTCTTCTCTCCTAATTACAGAAAAAATCTGAATGGAAATGTTGAGCTATATAAAAAGAAACAAACAAGCGTTTAAAAATTGTCTATGCCAGAGGGAGCTCCAATAACTCCAATTTTACACTCCTCTACTGCGAGAATAGGTTTAAAATTTATAAATATAACTTTCCAGCATTTTTCAGTTTTTTCAATAATTTTAGACCGCTCATTTTTTGATTCGTTCGGCACAAAATTTTTATCAGCGAATTTAATCCTAATTTTTTAGAACGAATTTTATTTTTTTGTTTGCAAATTTAATTTCTAAATTTGTTCGAAGAGCAAAAATTTTATTTTCGAAAACAAAAATATTATTCAGGATTTAACCCAAAACGAATTAATCGAATGGAAGTCGTGTACAACGATATAAAAATTGTGTTGACTTATGTTGAATGAAAAATGTGTGTATGTTAAAGACATTTGTACATGCGCTTGTGTGTTTATAACTGCATGTTTTTCTTTTGTTTGTTAAAATGAAACAACAACACAATGTTTCCCAGTTGGCCCTGTCTTTAAGACATCCTCGAGGATGTGTGCACGACCATGTTAAGTCCTTGACGACATTTGTAGGACAGCTAGAGCAATTCGTCGACGACTTTTTCAAACAAGTGTCGCGAAAATCGTGCACGATTAAAAGAGAGACAATGTCGCCCATCTTGTCGTTAGTAAAATAGCTATAATAGAAGACAACACGTAAGATGTTGTCGCTCTTCTTGTCATTAATATTGTATATTGTCACCTATGTTTATGACAAAATGCAAGACTTTGACGCTTATCTTGTCGTTAACGATGATTTTCTTTGAGCTCTCGTTAAAAAAACTAAGAAAATAGGGGACATGTCTTCCATAAATCGTCAAAGACATTGTCGTCTAAGACCATTTTGCCAACTGGGTTATGGCAATAGTTACCCAGCGGTAAAAAGAAGGGTTAAAAAGTCTTTCCAGAAGGCCTTTTTTAGAGCCGGGAGGCCTTCTTCAAATATTCTACTTGCATTCCGTGTTCATGTATTTTTTTACACGTGATGTCATTACAATCAAGGCCTTACACATTCGCTACCCAATGAATTCCTTCTAAAAGGCCAGATAAAGCTTTTAACATAACAAAATGATTTTTTTTTTTAATTTGATCTTGTTTTTGTAACGGTTTTGAATAGTTTTGTTGTTGCTTAAATAAAAACAATTTATATTCCTACTCCCCTTCTAAGAGAAGCAAAGTAGGGCGATGTGTTTTTCTGCAAAGTTTTGTTGTTGCTTAAAACAAAATATATTAAAAAAATGCTGCTTATATCTCGCCTTTTAAGAGAAGCGAAGTCGAAAGATCTTTTGGATATTTTGGAAGGCAAGAATGAGGCATTCTTGTAGGCCTTACTATAGAAGGTATGTTAGCATGAGCAACTCCATCTTAAAAAAGGTGTAAATAGACCTTCTAGAAGACCAGAACGATTTTTTACCGCTGGGTAATTGAGTGTGTGTTTTTTATTTGCATATGTATGTATTCATGTATGTAAATATATGTTTTTCAATTAGCTATATGGGAAAATTAGAATTATTATTATATATGTATGTATATTTTTTTTTTGCATATTTAAATCCATTTATAATCGTTTCATAATTTCATATGACAGCATATATACCTAACTGATGCATATATACCTGAAGATGCATATATATTTTGCGGTAAATATTTAATTTACAAAATTTTATAATCCCATAAAATTTTTCTCCAATCAATCCATGCAATGCATGTTTACGATTGTCATAAAATATTTTTTGTCATTGTAATCAACCCTTTTTTTACTTTCTACGATCTTTTAAAATACTCAAGTTTATTGACCTTTTAAAAATTTTTGCTTTTAAACAAATCCTGTTTCTGCTGTTGCATTTGTTTACACAAAAATCGAAAATTTATAGATATTACAACAACATAATTATTTTTTACGATAGCTACTTTTTAAATAATTATTTGAATCACAGCCAAAAATCAATTCATATACTTAAATACATACGTACATACATATAAACTTACAAATTTAAAATAACAAATATCATTGCAGTTTTATTGTTAGGATTTTTTTCTAATCGACGCACATCATGTGTGTAGCGACCGAACCGTTTGTAATCGTAAAATAACGATCTTCAACATATGTAAATACAAATTTAATAAAAGTTTTTTTAGATTATTTTCGTAACTCAAATTAAAAAAAGTAAAGAATACAAATTTAATCCAAAAAGTGAATTTTATTTTTAAATTTACGAATAATATTAATAAGAGCGAATAAAAACTTAAAATTAAATTCGTAATCCGAATTTTTCCGTACCTTGTTTTAGACTCAAACAATTTTAATTGTTGAAATTAACATTTGTTAATATCTCTTAAAAAGATAGATCTAGACAAAAGTTTGAAAAAAAATCAATATTGCGTTATCCTTATTAGAAAAATGAATCAAACAAAAAGCCATCGTAATATGCAAATAAATTTTGTCATATTTGAAAAAAATTCGTATATAAAAATTAATTACCAGGGCGGTTCAGTATACCTAAGCAGTGGTGCTAACTAAATTCAATTATGTTTAAACCCTTATTGTTTTTACAATGCTTTTCTTTTGGCACTCTACCTAACTTTCGCTTGTCCTTACCTGTCTATATCAGTGCAGTAACATTGTTTCATAGAATTCGTTTGAATTTGTTTTCATTTAATATTTACGCTCTAAGAAATTATATTTATGTTTTCATTAATACAATGATTAACCGCTCGAGCAAAACAAATATGGTGTGTTGTATTTTTCATATTTTTTTGTTTGTTTATTTTTAAGTATCTATGTATTTATTCCCTTGTTTGTTTTTTATTTTGACCACTAATTTCGTTTTAAATTAGCATAAACATTTCTTGACATAATTTACATACTGAAAAAAACCGACCTAAACGATGGTACGAACGGTAACCAATCAAATTATTAAGAGGAATTTTTGTGATAATTTTTAAAAATGTTTAATTTATTATGTTCACTTAGTTGTGTTGAAATAATGTAAGGCAGAAATATTTGGAAAAAAGAAAAAATGTCGAACAAAAAAAAAAAAAAAAAAAAAAAAAACAATAATAAACATTATTACCTCATCACCTTAAAAATAATTTCCTTAAAGTGTCAAGAAGGCAGAACTTCGAAATTATTAATTAAATTTTAGCTTAATTTCGTAAATCTAAATTCTGTATTATGAAATACTACTTTTTCATTACATAATACCATTCTCAAAAATTTAATTTTATAGCTTTATTTAAATTTTTGTGTTCAAATATAATTAATTCTATATTGAATTAATTCATAAGGAATTCTTAATTTTTTTTTGTTAATTGAAATCTTCTCCAAATTTAATGAAAATATGTATTTTTCTTTAATTAAAATTTTAATCATTTACAAAATAAACTATAAAATATTTTCTAAAGCTAATTTGTAATAGACTTTATTGAAGAAAATTAAAATGAATTGTACAATTGATTCTGAATTCTTTAAGGAATTAGTTATCTAAAGAATTAATTAAATTCATGTGCAGTGATGCCAACTATTACGAACATAAACGTGTAGAAATGTTTTAAAAAATTGTTAAAAAGGGCTAAATTTAAAATTTCTTTTGAAAAGTAAAAACAAATATATTGGCAGCATTTTTACCATTATTCCACAATTTGGAACCTGCTTTCAAAATATTATTAAAAAGCTTGATAAATTTAAATACAGGTTATTATCAACTTCGATCCAATTTATTTCAGCTTTTCCACAAACAACTTTAATTGTTGAAAATAGTTTTTTTTAATAATAAAGTTTCTTTACGAATTAAGTGATTATTTTCACTATATTGAGTACTTAATACAAAAATTGTCAAATAAACGTAAAAATTTAGCAAAATTAACTTAAAAGTCAGCAAAAAGGGCTAAAAGAAAATTGTTAAAAGTGGAAAATTTGTGCTAAAATTTACTACTAAAAACGGGCTAAATCCAGTACGAAAAGGGCTAAGTTGGCATCACTGTTCATATGATCCAACAAACTGGCGCAAAGTAAAGGTGATCTTTATACCAAAAGTGGATAAGGTACAATATTTTGTGATAAAGGACTACAGACCTATCAGTTTGTCTTCCTTTTTTTGCTGAAAAATCCCGAGAGAATCTTATATGACGACAGAGAATACATACTATGCCATTCTCCCCTGATCAACATGCATATATAAGAGGAAAATCAGTGGAAACTGCAATATTTACATACTTTAACGACGATAATAGAACAGAGCATACACCAAGGTGAATTCGCATTAGCGTGTTTCCTAGATACTGAAGGAGCTTTCAACAATGTCAAATCAGATGTTATCGAGAAAGCTCTGTGTGCTAGTGGTAGTGACCGGGTGGTTACTATGTGGATTTTAAATGATCCTACCCATCGAGAGATTCAATCTGAACTAGGTCATATCACTTTGTGGACGATATGACTTCGAATTAAATGAAATATTATTGAAAAAACCCAGATAAGGTTCAACCAAATGGACAACTGGAAAATAGAGATAATGGACATTCATCCATAATTAGAAAATTAAGTTATGAAAATTTAATAACAGATTATCTACATGACACTAGAAATTCGATGGGATAAGGAGATTACAGCGATTATAGTGCCGAGAGATGACTGAGAGACCAATAATCGTAACATAGAAGGTATTGAGGTATACACTGATTGTTCTGTAGTATTTTCCAAGCTTAAATCTTTACAGTGTCTGAAGCAGCAAGACTGATATCTATGATGCCAATATTTAGGAGTGATTTCACAATATACATAGATTGTCAGGCTACTATAAGGGCACTTTGTGATAGGAATATTAGATCAATGATGGTAAGCCGTTATCGCAGAGATCTACGAGTAGTATATATAAAAAACCGACTTTTCTAAGAACCGGTTTGACGGTTAACCGAAAATTGGCTAAAATAAAAAAATGCGGGTTTTCGGTTAACCGTCTAAATCGGTTAACCAACATTTAATTAAATAATGTAACAAACAAAAATAATTTTGGTTAAAAAATTAACCTTCAGCTTAAAGGCTCAACCAAGCACAACATAATGAAAATCGTTCTTTATAAATGACATCTAAAATCATTTCTTTTTTAAACAATAAAATTATTGAAATTCTATAACAGCTCAACATAAAATAAGCTTCAGAGCTCAAGGAATTTACTTTTTATGATTTTTTCACCACTTGAAGTTTTTCTATTAAAGAAATTTTATTATAATTTTTATAAAAATACTTAAAAAAAAAATTTTGAAAAATAATTAAAATTTTTCCTGCTAAAAAGTCGTTTATTTTCACTTTTTTAGAAAAATAATTAACATTTCACAAGCGCATTTTCTGCACTTATTTAGTTCTACTCACTTTTGAAGAGGTGAACATTTTATTTTATAGAAAAACTTAATTTTTCAATGGTATCTAATTTTTCTTTACATAAGTGTGTAAATTTAATTATAACTTTTTTCTATTACAAAATTTCTCTAGCAAAGTTTTTTTAAATGGAGTGCTTAATTACTTATCTGATAAAATCAGATATTATAGATTTTTTAGATATATTGCTAAGATATTTTTAACTTAAAACATATAACTACATATATCACAGGATTACTTGTTTAGTCAAGCCGAAAATTCTTCCAAAACATTTTCTTTTATTTTAATTTCGGAAAAATTAAAAAAAAAGAGAAATTTAGTAATATTTTTATCAAATTTTTAAAACCGGTTAACCGACTTAAAATAACCGGTTAACCGATTTAAAATAACCAGTTCAGAAAAATCCGAAATTAAGAGAATAAACCTGTTTTTCGGTTAACCGGTTTATAAACACTATCTACGAATTCTCAACGAACAACACTTTTTAACCCTACGGTACATAACCAAAAAAATTTACGTTAGTCAATACCCATGGTACAATAGTGAAATTTTCGTTGATTTTATAAAAAAAAAAATATATAATTTTATACAAATTAATAATTATTGTATTTTTATTCAGGCTCAAGTTCATCCTGCTAGTGTCTAATAAATCTTTTTCTGTATTCTAGAAGAATTATTACAATAATAAACTTGAGCCTGAATAAAAATACAATAATTATTAATTCATAAAAAAGTTCGAAAAATATTCATCATTTACGAAAATTTTATACAAATTATTTACTACAACTATTTAACTGGCTACAGATCTTAAAGCAAATCGGTAAATCAAACATGTTTGAGTATTTTAGCGATGTCCGTACATCTGTCCATATTAAACTTTGAATGAAGCTACAAATCGCAGCATGTGAAATAATTGTATGAATTTTAGCTTTATATGATGCAAAAACGAGCTCTGTTAAAATTAGTTTATAATGGTTACCTATGTTAACCAAGTTCCCATACAAATTTTCTCCTAGAATAGTACATATAGAAGTTTTATGGACGTTAGAACCCCTATTTAGTTTTATAAAATAATGTTTATAAACGTAAAAACTAATCTATAACATTTTTTATCAAGTTCGCACCTCAAGAATCCATAGCTCTATTTTCGAAAGTGCATAAATTAGTATTGGTAATCATTACGTTTTTTTTTAAACAAAGAATTGTAAAAAGTATGAATTTTAATTTTACACTTACAACAAGACTTGATCTGTAATAAAACATACGTTCCATATAAACTCTCTGAGAAATTATTAATACAGATATATCTATATCTGTATTAATAAAGAAATTCGAGCACTTTAAAGTTAAAAATGCTAGCCGGGTATGTCCGTAGGGTTAAAACTGTGCTGTGTACCGAAATGCTGATGAACTAGTACGAGTTACGCATGTGAATACATTTATCATGGACTAGATTATATACATTGGAAAATAAGAGATAAATTCAAACTGGAAGCTGATGCACTCTCTGATAACAACACGCTGAGAAAAGTGCAAGTTATGGAAAATAATGAACTGAAATTGTTTTAGGTATTATTATGGGTCATAACGACTTAAAATATTTTCTTAAGAAAATTGGTATATGTGATAATAATAACTGCAAATGGTGCAGCCATATACTCTGCGAGCGTGCTGCACTATCAAGCTATAAATTTAAATGTTTTGTTTTTTATTAATTTATTTACAATACAATTGAAAATTATATCCTTATTTTAACCAAGTGGAGTAACGAGAATCAAACTCGGAACCTTCAGACTAACCGTCTAATTCTTCACCATCTTACACATCGGGCTCTCATTTTAGCATATAAACGTGTATGTAATACCTAACCCAGTTGGCAAAATGGTCCTATTTTATTAGTTTTCTTACCGACAGCTCAAAGGAAATCATCGTTAACGACACAATAAGCGTCAAAGTCTTGCATTTTGTCATAAACATAGGTGACAATATACAATATTAAAGACAAGAAGAGCGACAATATCTTACATGTTGTCTTCTATCAAAGTTTAGTAGCGACAAGATAAAAGACATAGGATTAAATATTGTCTTGTATCAAACTCTATGAATGATGATCTAAGCGACTCAGTCTTGCATGTTGTCGTCGGTCAACATCATTTGCGGACGATATGAAAGACAATGTCTTCAATATTGACATGCATTATCGATGTTGAAGACAAAAAGAAAGACAATGTCTTTAATGTAGTCTTCGATCACATACTATCAAGTACAAGATGAGCGACAATGTCTATAATGTTTTCAATTATTTATTTTTTTTTTAGAAGACAAGGTTGACGACAATGTCTCAAATATTTGTTGGTGACAATTTAAACGACAATATGTTTCATTTCGTCTTTTATAAAACTAAATAAACGACGAGAACACTGACAATATATTAAAGTATGTCTTCAACAAATTATGTTGATGAGAATATAAGGGACTATGTTTTGAATGTTTTCTTTTGTAAAACTTTTTTTACTACAATTTGAGAGACAAAGTTTTAAATGTTGTCATCTAACAAACTATGATTACGACAAGATAAGGGACAATGTTTTAAATATTGTCTTCTATACAATTCTGGTATGCAGGAATAACGGTAAATAAACGATATTTATAAATAAAAGACAAGCATACCAAAGAAAAGAAATATTCATTTCAGCGCGAAAAGTCAGAGTGTTTGAACGTGAATATATGACAATGTGAAAAAAAAAACAATTATTAAAATAATACAATATTGTGAGTATAAATAATAATAAGAATTAACTTAATTAAATATTAAGAAAACTAAATTTTAAAATGTTTTCTTTTTATATATACATATTTTCAGATGACGTCAATAAAATGTATACTCGTATGAGCAGAAGTTTAATAAAATGGCTATAGAACAATTCTATCGAATTCCTTCATATTTATATTATTCTTTTATTTTATTGCAATAATATTTTAATTATTTCTTTAATTTTTTTGTTTGTCACTGATATAATCGTAGACATTTGATCATTAGCGAAAAAGATCAAGATCAAGTCATTTAAATAATCGTAGATGACAAAATGGATGACATTTCCATCATATGGTCGTTAAGGACAAATATAAGGACTTTGTGGACCATGTTGTCGTTGACGACTTGATGTACGACTTTTCCCTCTATATAATCGTCGACGACAAAATAGACGACATAGTCCCTTATGTAATCGTTGTCGACAATATCAGTGAACTAACCATTAAACACGTCGTTGACGAATATATAGAGAAACATTTCGTTAATATTATTGCTTTTTGACTAACGACAAGATGAGCGACATTGTCTCTCTTTTGATCGTGCACGATTTTCGCGACACTTGTTTGAAAAAGTCGTTGACGATTTGCTCTAGCTGTCCTACAAATGTCGTCTAGGATTTAACATGGTCGTGCGCCCATCCTCGAGGATGTCTTAAAGAAAGGGCCAACTGGGAAGTATTACGAGTACGATTATACGCACATCTTTTTTAGAAATAAATATTATACATATTATTTTTTTAAGTTATTTCCTTTTTATATAGGGTCAAAAGAAGTCATTTACCATATATTTTTCCTATTAAGCATTTAAAATACATTTTCTTAAATTTTTTTATATATATATATTTTTTTTTTATTATTTTCTCCATTTTTTATCATGAGTTTTTATATTAGTTTTTATTACAATATACATTTATTAAATTTAAAATTTTAATTTTATTCCCTTCATTAATCTTGTTGTTGTTTTTACTTAAATTTACTTTTCTTAAATACACATTTTTTTTGTTCACTTACTTTATTTGTTTTAAATTATTAAATTTTTATTTTATTTATTTTGTATATAATTTTTTCATTTATTCATTTATCCTTTTTTGCTGTTAACCAGTGCTTAGAGAATTCTTGTTTATTTAATTTTTTTTTAAGTTTAAATAATTAAAACTATATATTTATATTTGGTTTTAAGATTTAAAATCAAATTTCAAATAAAATTTACTAAATAAATTAACTAAATTTTATTATTAAAATTAATAAATTTATTTTAGATTTTTTGTTTAAGAAAAATTATATAATGTAATAAAAAGGCAAAAAGTTTAGTAGGTTGTTTTAAAAAGATTTAGAAAAATGGACATTTTTTAAACATACTTTTTAAAAAATAATTTTATGGCAAAAACGAAATACAATTTTTTTTTTTTTTTTTTAAATTAAAAGTGGACGGACATACATACGATGGAAAATGAATTAAAATTTTTTTTTATATAAAAAAGTAAATGAAATATTTAAGAGAATATTAAATTGAAAGTAAAATAACTATTTAAAAAAAATTCATGAGAGAGTCATTTATAGACAAATTAGTTTAAATGATTTTCATAAAAAAATTAATATAAAGATTAAAGTTTTGATTAAATAATTTTATTGAATTATTATTTTTTTTAATTTCATGACTCTTGTTTATTTTTTAAGGATTATTTTTTATAAAGAATGAAAAATATATTTTTATTACAATATTTTCTATTTGACTTTTTTAGTTTTCCCGTATTCTTGTAAAATCTACTAATGTTTATTACATTTTCCTTTATTTTATTTGTTTTACTGTAAAATTTCATTTATAAAGTTTTGTTTTCTGTTATTTTTTTGTTTTTAATATTTTAATAAATTTAGTTATTTATTGTTATTTATTTTCCATTATGAAATTATTTTGTTTAAAGAGTAAAATGCATCCAAAAAGTTTGTTGTTTTATTAATAAATTTTTTATTGTTTTATAATTTTTTTAGGGTTCTTGTTTTTATTTTACTACGATTGACATTTGTTTAGTTTGCTAAAAAATAATTATCTTTTAGATAGTCTTTCTGTAATTATTTTTCATTCTTAATTATAAAGTAAGAAAATAAAAAAAGATATAGGTTCTAATTTTGTAAAACACTTCCCCTCACTTTGAAAAATTTTTCATGTAAATTGTTTTTCAAAAATTTGTATGAAAAATTGTTCAAAGTGAGGTGAAGGGATTTACAAAATAAGGGGGTTAAGCTTTTGAAATAAAAATTAAATGTTTTAAAGTATTAAGGAACTTAAAATTCTTATTTGAAAGGATTTAAAAATATTTATTACACAGACAAAATAGCATCGTTGTGACAAAACAAATTTGCTGCAAAACTAGATACTTTAGTTGTAGTTCCAAAATATCATATAACAAATAGTTATCTTGATAATATATCTGCTGCTACAACCGAAAATTAAAAAATTAAAAACATTTGATCTTTATAACAAATTTAGTTTATCACAAAGTTATTAAAATTTTAAGTTAAAAATGAAGTCAAATTTTTTAAAATTAAAATATAAAGAATTTATTTCATTTGTTAATTGTTTTTTAATAAAAAGAAATGTATGAACATTAAAACAAAAAAATTATTTAAATTAAAAATAATAAATACTATAATATTTTCATTTCATCAGACATTTATTATTACGCTTGACTTAAACTGATAAGTTAAATAGAAATTTATAAACAATTAAGTAAATATTTGGAAAAGTTTTTGTTTTGTTTTCAAAACTGGTTAATCTCATTCGAATATTCTCCTTTCTTATCAATTATGTATTTCAAATTGTTTATTTAATTGCTTAAATTTGTTTTGTTTAATACGATTTGTCATGTCCATTGACCCTGACTATGAACTGTAAACCTTCAAATTTGCTAAGTATATTTTCGAATAGTAATTGGATTAGAGCTTTATATAAATTAGACGAATAGAGCAATTATGTGCGTGCTCGCTACCCCCATCATATTTAAATTAATTAAAAATATAAAAATTAATTGAAAAGTTAAGAATATGTTCAAGGTTTTCGACCTGTAGACTTATATAAATATTTTTTGACATTTTCAATTAAGAAGTTTGCGGTCAGAAGCTAATGATGCGAAAATTTCAAGATTACATACAAGGAGATTTTTTAAATCATACAAGTTAGAAATATATCGAAACATTGAGTATTTGAAATTTTTAAATTCCATTAGAAATAAATCATTTAGAAAATGTTTAAAATTATAAATTTAAAAATTATAAAATTAAATTTCAAAATTTCTATTAAAAACTTCCATAAATATTAAAAAAAAGGTATTAATTTGTCTATATAATGAAAAATATATAAAAGAACTAAAATTAATAATAAAAGTTATAAAATTAATTATATTAATAAACATAAATAACAATAAATTTTTTCTTCAAAATGTTCATTTACATTTGTCCAATTAACAACCTCTGTTGTATCGTGGTATCATTGTATATCGTAAAAATGTTTAAATTAATTTGTTATTGCAAATATTTGTGTTTGAAAAATATTTACAACGTTACAACAAAGGTTGTGAATTGGACAAATAAATATTTTTTTTTTTTTTTAATTTACATTTATTTTTGTTTTATAATTTAGATAGTGTAAAATTTCATTCTTGCAAGTATTCCAAAATATATATTTATTTATTTTCATTATATTTATTTTATTATTTTATAAATTTTTTTTTATATATATAAATGTTTGGGTTTATAATAAAGTTTTTTTTTTCTTGGAGGGGGCTATTTGGTATTATTACTTTTTTAATTAAATTATAAAAAAGCAAATTTAAATGTTATTTTTGAAATTGTATATGGAGTTACAAAAAAGAAAGTAATTCAAATTTTATTTAAAGAAATTAAAGGAAGTATATATGGATTTTTAATTTAATTAAGCTTTTAATTAATTTTATACATTAAACAGTTTATTTGAATTTTATTTTATTTATTTACTTTTTTTTTAATTAAATTAATTTATTTTATTAATATTTTACATCTATTTTGCTGTTTTGTAGACATCTATACATTACAGAATTATAAATTACACAGTACATTTTTATATTTTTTGACAAAATGATAATTCCTTAGAAAAATTATATTATATTATATTATTTTAGTTAATTTATTAGTGTTTGAATAATGTTTAAAGAAAATAATTAATAAATCATTTTGAATTCATGGAGTAATTACGGAATAAAAGTCGTTAAATTAAGGAAAAAAAATCAAGAAAAATAAAAAAATAAAATAATAAATTTTATTTAAAAAAAAAAAAAAATAATAATAATTTTTGAACTGTTTGAAATATAAATACAATGAAAGCTACCATAGGCGGACAGCTAACGTCACGCTGATTTTGTCCGTTTTACAAGGGGTAATTCAATTCTGTATCTTTTTATTTCAACATTTAAGATTGATTGTAAGGTCAGACTTTTTTCCACAACATTTTTTCTAACGATTTCTCAAGGAATTTTTAAAAATAAAATGAATGTTGAGAATAAGTTTGAAAACAAGGTCATTTACACATGTTGACATCAGCGTTGCCATAACGGCATTTAAAGTGCAATTCTAGCACTTATTTTTCGGGTACTGCACCTTTTTACGAAAAAAAGGTGCTAGATGCTGTTTAGCACCTTTTTATACTTTTTTATAAATAAAATGAATTTTTTAGCATTAAAAGTGCATTTATAGCATTTATTTTTAGTTTTTGCACTTTAATTTTAATTTTGGATAAATAAAGCACAAAATAGCTAAAAAAATCAAGCACCCGAAAACGTTTTATTTTTATTTTTCAATCAAAATAAATATCTTTAATGTTCAAAATGTTTTTTCATTTGTTGAAAAAAATATGTGAGGGATTTTTATTTTTAAAATAAATATCCATCAATGATGAAAAAAATAAATATCTTTAACGATAAATATCAGTTCGAAAAAAATTTCAAATGATTGTTTTTTTTATTCATACTTTTGTTTTGTTTTCAAAATATTTTTTTGTTTTTTTTTTTATTCAAATGAAATTGTTGTTTAGAATTTTTTCCATCCGATGAAAAAAGTTCAAAATAATTTTCAACTTTTGAAATAAATACCACAAAAGATATTTATATTTTTATTTCCATCATGTGAAAAAAATTAAAATATTGATGAAAATAAAAAAATCATGATGGATTTTTATAATTTTTTGAACATTAAAGATTGTTTTTTTAGTATTAAAATCCGGTCTTTGAAAAATATCTTTGTATAGTTTACCGATCAAATCTTTTTTTTTTACAACTCCAAAACTAATAGCCATACTAATAACCATACCTTAGGTCAGACTTTTCAAAATGACGTAACTACTATAAAAATATTTTCTGACCTCCATTTTAATGGAAACATTTTTTACTAGTTATTATTCATAGCTGACATTTTACCAAATTTAGAACGATGCTGATTTCTTTTACAAAACATTTGCAATATTTGTCAAATATTTAACAAATGTGAACATAGTTTTAGGAAAATGCATACGAAAAAATAAAAGAAGTAAACCCATTGTCACAAAAATGTACCCGAAATGCAATAAAAGCTCTTACATAGGGAATAAAATATTTTATAAATTTACGAGTTGTGTAGATTTATCCGGTTTCTTATTTAACAAAATTATTTAAAATTATTTTATACATTTTTCAATAAGACATACTTATGTATGAAATTTACTGTGTTCCAAAATATAATGTGATTAAGTATGGGAAGTTATTCTGAATTGATTTGTTCCTTTGGAATTAAGATTATGACCAATATATTGTGCGTAAACCATACAAATTAAAAAAAATATATTAAATTAGTGAATATATGCATAAATAACAAAAATTTTTATTCTAATTCTTTATTTAATATTTAGCACTTTTTTCTAAAGAATTGCACTTTTTAACAATCATTTAGCACTTATTTTTACTAAATTGCACTTTTTTAATAGCCATTTAGCACTTTTTCTCAGAGAAGTTCTGGCAACACTGGTTGGCATATTAATACATTTAAAAACGACAGGATTAAGAAAACATTCCAAATACAGCATTATTGAGGACATCATGATTCATGAATGAAAATGACATGCAATTGTCGTGAGTTTGGCATACACATACAAAGTATGAAGAACTTTTAATTAAGTGTAAAAGTCAACGTTAAATTAAAAAAACTTGATTTTGCTTAAAACTTGAAAAAAGTTAAGTAAGAAAGGAACTGTAAACTATTTAACTTCAAATGAAATTAAAAAAGGTTCGGCAGTGCCAAATCTTTTATACCCTTCACCATCTTACCGACAAATAATAAAATTTTCGCCTTAACGTATGCTTTCATACTTTCACATTTATAAATCTAAATTTTTTTCCAAACTACGAAAATTTTTATAAAAAAAAAATTAATAAATAAATAAACAATCATAGCAACAAGCATTGCTTTAAAAAATAAAGAACAACAACAATTCCATATTTAAATATTTTTGTATGTATGTATGTATGTACATATATGCAAACAAACTGACTGCATATACAAAAAACAACAACATCGCTAATAGTAATTACAAAGCTTAATGTTCAAGTTTCATTAATTGTAATGGTATTGCCATCCATGACATGGGTTTATGGGGAACTGCCTTACCAAGGCCGGCTTTAAAATGACACCTAGAGGTGCTGTTATTATACAGTTTATTTTAATATAGTTTTTAGAACTTTTTATTGTTGGCATTAAGCCTTTTTAATTTTTTTGAGCCAAAAAGATTAAATTTATATTTCGAGTTTTTAATTTTGAAATTAAAAAAATTTGTTTGAAATAAATTCATTTATTTTTTGTAATTTGTACAAGAATTTACTCTATTGTAAGTTTTGTTTTTTAACTCGGAAAATTAGCTTAAACAAGGGCTTCAAAAAATAAAAAAATGCGTTTTTCCCAATATCTTATTTATTATTGAACCGATTTATTACATTTTTTTAGCACAAAAATTCGGAAAAAAATTTCTGAGCCTCTCTTGTAAAAACGAAGTCCTTAGTATATATAAACTGGGTTTTTAAGCATATCTCCGCAATGTATGAACCGATTTTGCTGAATTTCAATAGCAAAATTTTCGAAAGGATTTCCGATCGTTTGATATATATATTATATATGGCAGTTATCGGTGGGCTTCCTAAACGCCATTTCAACCGACACACGAACGAACGGACATGGTTCTATCGTCATCGTTTCTTACAAGGATCCCGAAAATATCAACTTTTTTTTCTCTTCGACGAAAATTGTAGAAATTGCAAACGGAATGACTAACTTATATACACCTGTGGTGAAGGGTATATAAATATAAGTAAAAATGAAATATGAATGCAAACACGGACAAAAATTAAAATAAGATGCATCTCATTACACACTATTCGGCAGAGACCGGATTTTAATACTAAAAAAACAATCTTTTTATTTTTATTTCAATCGAAAAACAATCTTTAATGTTCAAAAAATAATAAAAATCCATCATGATTTTTATTATTTTCATCAATATTTTAATTTTTTTCATCATGATGAAAATAAAAATATAAATATCTTTTGTGATATTTATTTCAAAAGTTGAAAATTATTTTGAACTTTTTTCATCGGATGGAAAAAATTCTAAACAACAACAATTTCATTTGAATAAAAAAATATTTTGAAAACAAAACAAAGTATGAATAAAAAAAACAATCATTTTAAATTTTTTTCGAACTGATATTTATCGTTAAAGATATTTATCGTTAAAGATATTTATTTTTTTCATCATTGATGGATATTTATTTTAAAAATAAAAATCCCTCACATATTTTTTTCAACAAATGAAAAAATATTTTGAACATTAAAGATATTTATTTTGATTGAAAAATAAAAATAAAACGTTTTCGGGTGCTTGCTATTCGGTACATTTCTTTTACCATTTACGATTTTTTTCCGGCTATGAGAGATCTTTTCTATAAAAGCAAGTGTACGCGTTCGCCTATCGGATATTAATTTATTCTAAAAATGCCACTTAAACCAAGGGACCTAAAACATTGTCCACCTATCGAAGCTGTCTGGCTATGGGAGCTTTTACTGTACACCACTATCATGAGCAATAGTTTTAAAACTTTTCTTCAAATGAAAATAAAAATATATTAAATTAAACCTAAAAAGTTATGAAAAAATTGTTTAAAATTTCATAAAATTAAACAAATTTGGAAATTAATTAAATTAATTTGATCTATTTTTGCCAAGATTAAATATTTAAAATTGGAAAATTATAATTTAAACTTAAACATTTTTTTTTTTTTAATTTTTTATTACTTAAATTTAAGGAAAATTCAATTATTGTAAAATTTTATTAATGTTGAAATGTTATATAGTTTGTTCTTAAATATTTAACTAAGTATGGTAAATTCTTCAATCATACATAAATACAATTACTTGTTAATATAAGTGATAATTTTATTTATTTTTTTTTTTTTTTATTTTATAATTTCCCTTTAATACTAAATAATGTCAAAATTCTTAAGATTTATGAGTATGTTTTCTTTTTTAATGTATGTATACTTGTTTCTTTACAAAGAATATTTGTCCAAAAAAACTAGAATTTTACTAAAATTAACTAAAATTATTAAAAAATAAAAAACTAAATAGTTTTTAGTTTTGATTTTTTTGTTAAGAAAACAAGTGCAAGAGTTTTTAGTTAATTTTTAAAATAAAATCGTTTTAATTAGTTTTTGTTGTTTTGTTTTTAAGTATGTTTATAAAATATAGCATAATTTAAATATAATAATATAATAAATATAATTAATAATAAATATGATATGATAAATTTAAATTCAACTACAAGAAATAGTTCATTTGTCTTACCAATCAGCACTAGTTTTTGGTTTGAATATGTTTTATATGTAAAATTTATAAGTTAAATGAAAGTTTTTATGAGTCGAATAAAAAAAATAAAATGTTTTATTTATTGTTTTTAAAACTATCCAATTGTAATTCGAATTTAGTTTTTGTTTTGGAAACTAAAAAATATTTGCTGCAATTTCACTCTAATAGAAACCTCCAAAAAAGATCTTTACTTAGATGAAATTAAAAACTCCTGCTCTATTACTAGAGTCTGAAGACTTGAACTACACTATAATGACTCTAGAAGAAATATGAAGGACGAAGAAAACCGAATGTTGTTTATCTTCTTTGAATTTGTTTGTTGTGGACCGATCTGCATGAAACTTAGCTCATTAATATTATATACTTATTACAGAGTAAAATTTGATTACAATGTCTATAACAAAAAAATAGGGAAATCCCCGTCTTTTGGTATATTAACCTTTTTGAATAATTTTTATCTTCAATTTTGTCAGTTTATTCGTGTAATTTGTTGTGTAAATACATCTCTTAATATGGGAAAAGTTTAACATATTTTAAAGCCAACGATTTCTCAAAAATTAGAGATTTTAAAAGTGGAGATTCCATAAATTCAATTCGAGTGAATTACAAGATGCATAAGTCTTCAGTTTACCGCATTATAAAGCAAGAAAATTCATTAAAAAAGTTCGTATGTACAACAGAAAGTGGCCTTGGCAAACGTTGCACCTTAAAGAAAGCTGAGTACCCAAGAATGGAAAAAATGCTTTATAAATGGTTTGTAGAACAAAGGGAAAAATATTGTTCACACATCGGTAGCGATTTTACGATCAAAAGCCAGTCAGTATTCCAAAATATATCAAACCAATTCAGGTTTTAATGTCAGTGAAAGATGGTTGAAGAAATTTAAGCGTCGACATGGAATTAGATTTTTAAAAATTATGGGTGAGAAATTGTCTTCGAAACCTCATTTTATTGATCCATTTGTGAAAGAGTTTAAGAATTAAGTTGATGAGCATGGGTTGACTCTTCACCAAATCTACAATGCCGTCGAATCCGGTTTATATTATAGGATGCTTCCAAATCACACTCTTGTCACATGTAATGAGAAAACGGCTACCGGAAGAAAAATATGCAAAGAGCGAATTCAAAGGCGAATGGCACAGACAAAGTGAAATTGTTGGTTGTTGGAAAATCGAAAAACCCACGCGCCTTTAAATAAATGCTTTTTCAAAAATCTTGTAATATACAACTCCAGTAATAAAGCCTGGATGACATCATTTATATTCAAGGACTGGTTCCATCACGAATTTGTTCCCCACGTAACCTAATTTTCACCAAGTAGTAAAAGTAATTTTTTCATAAGTAAAAATTTTTTTGGTACGAGAATTTTTGGCTTCAAAAGGTCTGCCGCAAAAAGCAAATTTGCTTTTAAATAACGCGACGTGTCACCCAGTTGAGGTATTAAAAAGTGATGACGGTTTAATTATAGCAAAGAGTCTAAAACCCAATTGCACTTCGCTTATTCAACCGTTAGATCAAAACCTTATCAACTTGGTCAAATTAAATTACAAAAAAAAAAAAAAAACAACTGCTCACCCACTTGCTTGTCGAGAAGGAAACAAATTTGGAGCTCAAACTAAAAAACTTCAATCTCAAAAATGCAGTTCAGATTCTAGCTACGTCCTGGGATAAAATATCAGTGTCCAACATCCGAAAATCCTGAAACGCCTTGCTAGAATTCGATAGTGAATGGAGTGAAGAGGACAACATGCCCTTAAATATTTTACAAAATATACTTCAGGAAGAAAATGAAAATCTTTCAACTATTGGTACACTTGTAGCTCAAATTGATACGGAACATCTTTTCGCGAATGCTGACATAAACAATTGGATTCAAGAAGAATTTCATATGAAAAGTAATGAGGAGCTAAAGGAATCGGAGGATCATGAAGAAAACAAAATTAAAGTGGACGATTGTATAAAATCGATAAACATATGCATATAATGGGAATTGGAAAATGATAAGTCGACAACAGCACTATGAACTACGTGATTCAGCTGTTATTTTAAAAAATAATTTGCCTAAAAAGCAACTCAAATATATCAATAAAAACAATACTAATTTTAAAAACTACATAAAAATTTTCAGTAAAATTTTGGGTTCTGTTATCGCGAAAAATCAGTTTTCAGACAGATCTGGTTTTTAATTAGTCGCGAAAATAGAGCTTGCACTGTATTTACTTATACTTATGTAAAATTCATTAAAATATTTTTATATTTAAGGAATTTATGATCGTTAGATCCCTATTTCGCGAGTACATTTGTATGGGGGATATGAATATTCGAATTCAGCAACCTAAATAACCTTAGAAAACATTTTTGATTTCCCAAGTCCAAAATTTTTTATACATGTATCAGGGTGATCGATTATTCGACTTTTTGGAGAACCGGTTTTAGAATAGTTCGAATAGTTGGTATTTTGAAAAAACCGGTTGCACTTTTTAAAATTCAGAAAAAACGGGTTAACCGGTTTTTTTTAGAAGTTAATATTTCTATCAAAAGACTACTTTCTTAAAGAAAAATCAATAAATCTTATAATGTTCAAGTTAAAATTTATTAAACATAATAATTTTTGGAAATAACTATTAACCCAAAATAACCTAAACCATTCGGGGAGGTGTCTTTTTGGAATTGTAGACCAATACTCTGGTCAATTATGGACCGATCTTCACGAAATTCGGCACACAGATTTAAACTTATATGGAACTTACATGTGCAAAAATTCTTGCTGCATTTAAGGGATTTATGATCGTTAAACCCCTTCTCCGGGAGGTTATTTGTACAGAGATTAGGTCAAATAATGAACCGATCATAACCAATTCAACACGCTTCGTCCTTGGACTATAAGAAACCTGTGTGCCAAATTTAATTAATTTATGTTCAAAATTGCGACCTGTATTAAGGTGGGTCTTAGACCAATATTTTTGGGTGTTACAAACATCAGCACAAACGCATAATACCCTCGCCACCTATGGTGGTGTAGGGTATAAAAACTATAAGAAAATAATCATGAAAAATGTTATTAACTTTTACTTAGCATAAACAGAAACCATGGATTAATATGTAAAAAGTCAGAATCAAATTTATTGAAATTCTGCCGGTGAATCTTTTTTAAACAAAATCTTTGAAAAATTGAAAAATTAAAAAGACTAAAACATTTAAATTTAACCTTAAACTCTATTTTTAAAACAGAAATAATACTTTATGAATATTTAAAAAAATATTCATAAATTTATATTCAAATATCAGTATTTAGTGCATGTTTTCTGAAATAAAAAGCTATTTTTAAAACCGGTTTTTTGTGTTTAAAAAAAACGGTCTATTCGACATTCGAAAAATGAACATTTTCAAAAAACCGAAGGCACATTGACAGAAAAAACCGGTTTAAAAACCGGTTGGAAAACCGTGTCGATCACCCTAACATGTATACATACATGTGAATAATAGCAGAGCATATTGTTTATTAACTCAAAGTTTCTTGAATGTGATCTTCCTCTTTATCAGCAGTGGGATAACATAATCGAATTATAATTTGTGTGATATTTTATTTTCATTTATAAATCTGATATATTCTGAAATTTCTGAATTCAGTAAGCAGCAATGTGTTTCAAAGTTCTAGACCTTTCTAAGCTTGTGTATTATACCACTACTTGTAGACCTTTAAGATCTATTAAAAGAAGGAGAAGTGTAGAAGTACAAGAGAAAATTTTATTGCAAGACCAAGAACAATAAACAACTAAATAAAACAGAACCCCCTTTTAAAAATTTTACCTAACCATCGAAATATAGTAAATATTTTGTCCTGCCGCTTTCACCCCTTAATTCTATTTAAAAGTGTTATTTAATGTGTTTTTTTATTTAATATATCGAAAGAAATGCCTTTGTATTATTAAGACATAAAATATTGGTTAAATAATGTTAAACTATGTTAAAATTTTTAACATTCCTTTCTACTATGATGAATTTTAGAAATTATATCAATCTTAATCAAGGTTTCGTTTTAATGTTAAATAGATATTAATTAAATAACTTAATTACCATTAACAAAAAGACATCAGTCTGAAAACTGTTCAACAACAATTTCTACAACCACAAGATTAAAATTTAATAAAAATCTGAATATACTATATGTAATTCCAAGTTTAATTAAAAATATGGCTTAAACTTTATTGGAATATTTAAACAAAAAACATTTTTTTTATTTAATAAAAATATATTTGAATCTTCACAAAAAAATACCTGTAATTAAATGAATTGTCAAAAATTGAATACGTTTAAATAGCTTTTTAAATTGTATCAGTTCCTCTAAGTTAGGTAAAAAATTTTAATTTCAAATAGTTAAAATATTTTTGAATTACAATTGGATTTAGAGTAAATAAGACAATAAAAATATCTAGTTTATTGTTATTAGCACTGATCCAGTACTAGTCAGATTTCCAGAATTTATGAAATAAAATTCAAAATTTCATATTTCTATAAAAGCAATTACTTCAAATTAGACAAGTACTCAACCAGAGTAATTGATTAATGATTAATTTCTTTTGTTCTAATAGCTGTGGTTTTTTTTTGTTTTTTGTTTTTGTAAATTTTCAAAAGGAACATAATTACAAATGAGGATAGATATACATATATTTTGTTTCTTTTCTTTAATAACGTTTAAAAAATAATTTTGTTTTAATACTTGTTTCTGTTAATTAAATATTTAGTATGTATGTAATTTGTAATAGTGATTAGTGTTGTGTTATATCAAGTACAAATAATGAATATATTTATTTATACATATATTTGTTTGTTTGTTACTTTTGATTGTTTGTTAAAAAGATAATGATAATATAATACTATACAGATTTTACAAGTTTTTAATTAGTTACTAATATTAAATGAGTGGCTTAGCATATGAATGAAAAAGTTTATGATATAAAATGAAAATGAGAAATAAATAAATGATAACATGAACAATTTAATGGGAATGTAAATTACTTTCTACCCATTTATACAGTGAGGTTTGTGATCTAGCCACCCATTCAACATTAGAGGCTACACTACTTAAGGTCATATTTAAAACGTCCATGCCAGGACCTCGTCCAAAACGATGTACTAAAGATTTAAGCTATATAATAATAAAAAAATATATATAAATTTAAGAGAATAGCAAGAAATTTAGGATTAAAAAAAAAAAAAAAACACTTACCTCATCATAATCAAATTTCGTAGCACCATATTGTGTTATGGCTGATATAACTTTAGCAAATGCTATGGTACCCTGACCCATGCGTGATTCTAAATCAAACCATTTTGCTTGCAGAAATCTACAAGCCATAGCACCGCCTGTTGGAGTACCTGCTATCGCTTGTACTACTTGCACCACTTCTGCGGTGGGCAACATAGTGACATGCGACAGCAGACGATTTTGTAGCCAAGCGTCTTTTGTACGCCCTAATGCTCTTAATAATTGCATACGTTCTACATAACTTT